>JAGFPH010009950.1:0-20969 GCA_018207615.1 Philaenus spumarius
CCGTGAAACTTTGGACCGTGTGCGAAGCCACGGGTATAACAGCTAGTGAGTACATAAATTATGGGAGGGCGCCATAGCAGTCTAATAAAAATATTCTTGATTAAGATTCTTGACTCCACGCTTACATATTTAGTGCCTTTTGTATCCCGTCAGTAATGCATTGATGGTCTTTAAAATCCGGTTAGCACAATAAAAGAGTTCGTGCTCTTTAAACCACTTCGTAAACTGCCTTTATTTACCCTTGATTATTTTAAGCCATTAGTGGTTGTACATCCTGTCGACGTCATAAAGTTGAGGAATTCCATATAAAGAGGAGACAAGCTATTGTCCTGGGACCAGCAAAGAGACTGCTAGTAACGGAGATACCTTCATAATTTGCCATAATGACCTTTTCTTCGGTAATGTAATAAATCTTCAGCAAGATTCATTTATAAAACATTTAGGCTAATTATCAACCAAAACAGAAAATATATTACAAAATTAATTATGCTTTAATCAAATACCGAAATTGTTTTCATTTGGGTACAAATTTCATTTTAGATTTAAAAATGTTGGGTAACGAGTAGCAAACTGTAACAGCGTTTAAGTTTCTCACAAAAGTAAAAAATTACTGACTAGAGATATATTTTGAGATATATTGTTGTAAATAATTGTTTTCATCTGAAATTAAAATTAATGTCATTTATATTATATAATTATTTTAGGTAATTTATCAACTATCAAAACCAGGTTGACAATAGAATAATCAAAATGTTTAAAATAATAAATATAACATATGATCAACACTGTAATACTACATTTATCATTATACTATACATTTATTTATAAAATTTAACCATACTGTACATTACACCTTAACGTTTTAAGTATAAGGAATGTTTACACTAACATGGGATTGATTCGTTAATCAACAAACATGTGTGCTTACAACAATGTTTTTACTGTTATTTGAAACGATAAATCATTCTAGTTCAGCAGAGAGACAAATCAAGTTGGTGTTACTGTTAGAGCAAAAATAGAAAGTTAAGGTAGTTTAAATTTCTTTTTAAGACATCGTCTATCATTTAAATTTTCTTTTGTAATTATTGTTTATGCGCAATACACTTATTTTAAAATAGTATCACTTTTGTTTACTAAGTAAAGATCAACTACGTCAAGTTGAAATTAAAGGGATCATAACAAGTTTTCCAAGCACAGATTTAATCTATTTAATATCAAATTAAACAAATAAAGGTTACGTGTACATTGTCATAGACACTAAATCTACCAGTAGATGAGAATACCATCTAAGTAGTAAAATGAACAAATGTTTCTGATTAGTAACCGAACTAATATTATAAATAGATAAACTTTGTTTATGCTCATGGAAAGAAAAAACTAAAACATTACTACACGTAATTACGAAAAAATCAATTAACTTAAAAAAAATATAATAAAATGTTCAGTGTTACATGGATTTATTCGTATCGTTGAAAATGTAATTTTAATACTTTAAAAATACGTAGACAAATTTTGTATAGGAGTTTATATACACATTTATTTTTTGTTGCTATAACAACTAACACAAGTAATTATTCTCACATATTGGACTTTGTGTAACGCTTAACAAAATAATAACTTAGGGATATATATTTAAAAAAACTCTAAGGCGTTGTAAACCCAGCTGTTAGATGTAGCTAAGAAGCTAAGTTATAACTGAATTTACTGTTTATTCTATAACATAAAATTTTAAAATACTAATACATAAAGTACACAGTATCCTGATTACGTCAGAACCTAAAACACGATTTCATTTAGTATCATTGAAAATACGTTTCAGAACTCAGTCCATCTATACAATGTGTGTGTTTTTACTTTCCTTACCCTATACTAGGTAAGGTAAGTATTGCGATCGACCCAAAAATTCGATGTCGAGTTTTCATAATATCTTTACGTTTCAAGGCCCCCTGAGTCCAAAAAGTGCATTTTTGGCAATTGGTCTGTCTGTGTGTCTGTGTGTCTGTGTGTCTGTGTAGGTGTGTGTGTGTGTGTGTGTCCGGAGTGCACAGGGCAAACGGCTGGACGGATCGAACTGAAATTTACAGGATATCTTCAAACACGTAAACAATTAAACCCATGTAAATTTAAAGCAAATCGGAGGTGGTGTCTTACCGTGGGACCAGTTTTTAGCACATTTTTGGTATTTACTCCAAAACCCCTCTAACGATTTTGATTAAACTTTGCTAACATACTCTACTCAGACCCCCTTAACACGCTATGTACGCTATATACCCTTAAAAATTCGTTGAAAAAAGTTATTACAAAAACGCAAGTTATTTTGTTTGTATCTCCGAAATGGCTGGTCCTATCGACTTGAAAATGGTCTCATTCGATTCAGCGTCCAAAAGAATGTCAAAAAAGATACCCCACTCAACTTTTTCCATTTTTTCAAAAATGGACCCCAAAAACGCCCTTTTTGGGGGCAAAAATGACTTTTTTTAAACTAGCCGTGTTTGGTATCGACCTTGACATTTTTGGGGGTGAGAAATCGATTGAGACCAAAATCAGGTCCGTGGGATTAACCGTTTTGAAGTTAGTACCGCTTTCTTCGAAACGGATACTCCTATTAACTCGAAAATGGTATCATCAATCTCTCGCTCGAAAAATTTGGTAATTGATACAGCATCTATTTTGGTAAGGAAAGTTGTGTGATGTGCACACCAGATGTTTTTAATACTTCTTGAACTTATTTATCTGAGTATGAAGTACTTAATAAATTACCCAGATTTTATTTACTTTTGACAACTAAACATTGCAAAAAGCAGAACAAATTACGCATTACTAAGCAAATAATAATATCAGGGTTTATTGTATACAATAGTTTATTATACGTGTTGTAAAATCAATAGTTCTAACTCAATTAGTTTTAAATTATTTTCCTAACAATTGCCCTAGCGAATCAGCTCATCCCTACACTTATTAAGAAAAAGTACTTCACTGTAATTAACAGTTTAACAAATATTGTAAGTAGCAATTGTTTTATTTTTACAGGTATGGTTTTTATAGTAATCATATAAACAAAAAACATCCTTGTCATAATTAATATATAAATATATTTGGTCAACATACATCAACAAATTTTCCTAGATGCAATTTAAATAAAAATTTTATAGGGATGAAATAAATGTTCAAATAGTTATTGCATTTCCTTTAATAAAATACAATAAATTACATTGATACATTTTTATTTAAATGCTAAATAGACGAAATAAATTGACCTGAATACATTTCAAAATGATTTCTATCTGAGAGTCATGATCGTTTGGAAAAGATAAACCCAAAACCCCTTAAGACAAATCACCAGATACTATCAGTTTTATATAAAGGTTTAACCCACTTTCGCAGGTCATATAATTCAGTATTGATATCAAACTAAGATCTTGCGTTAAATCTAAGTTCGTCGTCTTATTTATGGCAATATGCGATCATTATTTGTTAACTTATTGTTATACCTCAGCAGTTTTATACAATATTAGATAATGCATACTCATTTTAACTTGTGTTATAAATTTGTACTGTTTACATCTTTCTGTTTTAAACTAAGGACAAACCTAATACGTAACCGATGAAATGTGATTAAAAAATCTTCTGAACATAAAACATATAATATATAAATATAAGGCATTGATTTTACTACCATATATTGTTATATATTTTTATGTATATGCATTTCATGTTAGACTAAATATAAATTTCAAATAAATTTCTAAATAAAGTATAAATTTATAGAGACTTGTACAATTGCTCGTTTTTCTGGTGGCTCAAAATTGACTTTACTATATGTTAAAAAAATGTTTAGAATTTCAGCTTAGTTTTATTTATATTGAAAAACTGTTAGGCATCCCAACAATTTTATATATTAATTTTGAAAATGTGAATTTTGTAAAGGATTCGAAGTATATTTTTGAAATTTAAGTTATAATAGTACAAAATCACAAATATATCAAACCTAATGTAAAGTAGCCTATCAAGAACCTAACCTTGTAGAATCGACATTCTAACTGAATGCAATAGCCTAGCCTATGATGTAATAGAAATACACATAGCCTAGCTATAGGAATTTAAAAGTCAAGCAAATGTAAAGCCAATACCATATCTAGATGTTAAATTCAATACAACCGATGTATAATTGTAAACTAGATAAGTAATGCAAAACAAACCTATTGTAAAAGCAATTGTAACCTAACCGAATGTAACCTCCAAAACAAAACAACGCATAACAAATATAATTTCACAACACAAAGCACCACAACACATTCATATATTTATTTATCAATCACAAAAACACTTCACATAGAACCACACATTATTAATAAAAGACTTCAAGCAGAACAATCCGAAATTCCATTTGTAAACATTAAATACACTACTAAAGCCGATCGCAAATTGAAAACAATGTACTAGCGTGGACAGCTAAATTACGTAACCTAATACACTAAAAATAAAAGTTTAGCGTATACAAATCAAATTGTTAGACCTGAATAATTATTTATTGTAATCCATATTATTATTTAAGTAGTCATTAGACAATATCAATGTGTATGTAGATTTGACCATTGCAAAATGGAAGACAACAGCTGTTTGTATGTGTAAATGTAAGTTAACCAATCAGAAGTCAGTTTATTTTGTCGCGATAAAATCCTTTACGGTAAACAATATTTTATTTAAAACTATAACAGTAAAATCAAAACGCATCTGTAATGCAAAAATAACTATCAAAAACTTGAAAGTCATACCAAGAAAAATACAATAACAAACGCACTATATTTATTACGCTAAATGAGACTGCAAACGAACGTGATCCGGCAGAGAGGAGCTACTTTGATGACGTCATGGTATTCATCCACCGACAAATTAATGGAAAATGCGAATAAATTAAATACAAGAGTCAAGAGACCTCTAAGGAAGGATGTGAACCCCGTAGTACCGGTAGCGTCACCAAGCCAAAACCGGCGTCCTTTTCAAAAGAGTCCTACAGTAGCCATCAAAGTGAGAAGATGTGTTAATGAAACAGTGCAAATTTTTTTTATTTAAAATATGAACAATTGAATGTGTGGAATGAACAATAGAACTTAAAATTATATAAAATTAAAAATCTTCAAAAGACTTTCTGTAACCCAAATCCTAAATTAACAATCCCTATAATTTTGAACTTTCCTAGAGTGATATGAATGCGTATAATACATTTAAGGAGGTATATTCAGTGCCAGCAGAGTGCCTACCCCGAGATATTTTTAAAATTCAATGAAATTAAATTAAAACTTTTACCTTTTAATAGATATGCAAATTTCTACCAAAATTGAGCTAAGCCAGGGTAACTATGAACTTTTATCAAGGCATACCCAAGAATAAAAACCAATACAAATTGTAATATTGATAATTTTTGATTTCTAATAAATGTTTATGTTGATGATGTTCAGAAAACTTGTGTGTTAAATGATTTATTTCTAATGTTAAATTACTAGCTGATGAGAAGTAAGAATAGCTTCTATATACTATAAATTTTGTCACCACAATTTTAGGCTTTTTAGAACTTTATAACAGAATAGTAGTTATAAATGACACCCAACAAGTGGGGCATTTTAAAAATAGAGTAAAGTATAATTATAAAGTAGTGGAGTATTGATTCTGGTTTTGTCAACTCTGTTAGTAGTTTTGTTGTTCGAAAGCACTAAATTTTTGTAAATATTACATTTTCATTTTAATGTGTTTAAAATATGGAAATATAAATCGCAAAATCTATTTATTGAACGGATAGCTTAGTGTTTGGTAGATATAATTGGGTAGTTTTCATATCCACACTATTACAAATATTTCGTAAAATGGAAACTTCTCAAATATTTGGTTAATATGAAATCCTGATAATCGGCACTCCAATGTACCATACATATTAACTTTTGTAATCAGAAGAATTAATTAATCTTAGTTTTAAATAAAAAATCATTGCGATAAATTTATTTTTTTCATTATTCTTTTAGTCCCTACAACTGAATTTTCAAGATTAAAATTCAAAGATTGGGTACAAAACCAAGGTTTTCAGCAAGTCCAAAGTTTCGGTTTGAATGCCAACTGATCAATCATCGTAACTACAGAAATGTATCGCTAATTACATCTCAACTTCAGCTTCGGTTATTAATTCAGAACCAACTAAAGTTTAGTCACCTGTGGCTGTAAAAAAAGTGGACTTTTTATCACAATCCATTTAGAATAAATATTTCTCTTACCATGAATCGATGAAACCTTTAAACTACACAAGTAGTGTGGGTTATTAATGTAGCTCTAAATTAAATATGTACACAGACTCATGGGGACAAAAATATTTTCAAGAAAATCAGGCAAAACTTATTAAAAGATGTTAGACTGAATCAATAAGAAGTATTAATAAAGAAATACATGCAATATCGATAATTAATTGTCAGCTATCCGTTATAGGGTAAATCAATAAGGATGGTGAAGTATCAAAACAAATTGATTAGAAACAACATAAAACGGCCGTTTGTTAGTTTGAAAAATGGTACGTATTTTAGGTAGGTTCCTTCAAATAATATTTTTAGTGCAGAAATAAAGTTTTGTATTTGTAAAAATAAAATTATTCAAGACTATTTTATCATTAACTCTCCATCTTTCAATTAACATTATTTCATATTTGAATATTTTGGAAAGGTATGGTTTGCCAGACTCCAAATTTTCAATTATATTTTGAATAAATACAAGCACTTAGATATGGCCAAACATGATTTTTAATTTATATTGAGTTTATGAGTATATCTAAATAAATAAACACTAACAAACTATTCAAATGTATTACAAAATATACAAAGTGATAATTTGATATTACTTGCCACTAAATATTAATGAATAGTTTAACATTTACTTAAATCTGTAATAATTTACTAATACAAATATCTAAATCTTTGTAGGTAGTCACACAAAATATTAAATTACTTACAGTGAGACTCGGAATACATTGAAGCGATAATCCAAATCTTACCAAAAACACTGCATTAGAGATACTCAATTAATTACTTATTTAAACATTAATTTTTTATATTCTGGATATTAATAGTGTATTTATAATTCAAACTAAAGGCCTAAGTTATATCCAATCTACCTCTGTGTTAAAGGTGAACTAAACAATATAGCGATAAAATAATTATAGAATCTACAGCGACCCTTTGGATACCCAGAGGAGTAATACAATTTCTAGGATTATGTATTTATAACACAACAAACATTAACGTACACATTAACATTTTCATGATTATTACCCACGCATACAATGTAGTTTTCTTTTTTAATATTGAAATACTAGGTGCAAATTAAAATGGAACTGGAAGTAGGTCAAAACTTACATTATCTAATACAATATATAAAACTTAACCCCTTCTCTATTTTTCCCTTCTTTCTTGCCCTGTTTAGGAAACCTACTATTAATCAAATTTAAAATATTGATTTTTGTTTTATAGTTTTTGTTTTTTTACTTTTTTCTTTCCAAGCTTTTTGATAATATGTAGTTCAAAAGATTTGTTTATGCATATTTGTCACACATTTACATTAGGAAAGCTAATAAAATAATGTAAACTATACTTTGTTGTTTGTTTGTGTTCACATTTCACCCTCATCATTATCTCTTCCCCAAATGGAAACTATCATTGTGCTAATACCAAAACTCCTTAATATCAGCTGATAAATATACTCATAAACATGCAGTGCTTGAGGACATTAATTAAGTTAAAAATTTAAAAAAATATATTTTGTAAGCCTATTAGACAAGAATTTGCTAAATGTGCCTTTACGGACAAACACAAAACCAAAATGAGTGTTTTAACAACAGTATTCGACCAGAATCCCTAAAACTATTTTGAGCATTGAAAATTGGAGTGTTAGATGCTCTCATTTCATTTAACTGCTGTGGGCTTGATAAATTGCAAGTGTACAGAAACTGTGTGGGGGATGGTGGAAGTAACTGCTTAGTTATTGGCTTAAAAAAAAATGTACAATAAAAGAGTTTCAGATGACAAAAAAAGCAGCTTTTAAGTGTAAAAATGAGGAAAAAGGAACAGAAAAAATCTTAAACGAAAAGGGGAAGAGAAGGACTAAGAAAAAAATGTTTAGCATGGTGCTGGAATGTTTTTGTGTTAGTGGCAGAACTTTGAAATGTTTTTGCTCTACCGAAAAATCACGTTCATACTCAAGTCAAATTATGTAATAAACTTCTTGGCATATCAAGCTGATGTTTTTACAAATAGTAAATAGCCTGTAGCCTACATTGTTAATCTTATAATTTAGCTAAAGATTGTTTATCAAGGGGGCACTCTACCTTTAAAAAAATTTCTTTAATTTTAAAGCAATCATAATTATTTTATGTTTTATAATATGAGTGTTGGTTATAGAGATTTTTCCATAAGTTTTGGCCCCCCGCCACCCCTTCCCCCCAGCTTCACTGTGGCAGACATAACTCAAGTTGTACTTGAGATAGCCTCATATTTTTTTTTTTTATTTTGAAGATGGCATTATATTCTACAAGCTGTAGTATGGTTATTAAATTATATAAACTATTTCTGTAAAAAATATGTTATTTAATTTTTTTATAAAAGATTTTAGTAAAATCTTTTTTTAATCATTTCTTAAAATCTTTATTATAGGAACTAATGTATATCCATACTACAGGTTGTACAATGAAATGTCCTCTTCAAAATAAAACAAAAATTATGAGGCTATCTCAAATACAACTTAAGTTAAGTCTGCCACAGTAAATGAAAACGTGAGAAACAAAACTTTCGGAAAACGGCCTAGAAAAAGACTCAGTTATTTGAGAATAGGCCTATACATGTACGCGTTTCGTTTTTAGATAAAATAAACTAATTATAAGCATATTATCTATACTTATTATATATCAAATTGTTCAGAAAATCACATAGAACAAACTAGGTGAAACATTTTTTATTTTTTTCATTTTTATTAATATTAAGATGGAGTGTCAAACAAAAACTCAGTGCAATTTGGTTTACAGTTTTCTTAAAAATAGGTTAACTTAATTAAAACAAGTCTAAAATAAGTGTGTAATATATTTAAGCTCTCTCAACTTATATCTTTCATTTTAAATGATACCTAAATTTCTTACTTTTAACATGGGCAATGTAGGCACTACAAGATCCCCACATAGGCAACCATTTATCCGACTTTCATGGGGTTTACTACTTTTGTACAATATCTGTAAATTTTCTCGAAATGTTGAAAAACTAGATTCAAACATAAACTCTTAAGAGTATAACTAATTTTAAATTGTTATGGTTACGGAATAACATTTAATTGTATGCTGATTTATTATTGATTAATTAAATATTATCTGTTATCGTCATTGGTAGTAATTTGTTGCAATAACAACGAATTATTTCATTGTTGATTATTTACAAACAAAAGAATCTAGTAGGTGGTGCATTGTCAGTCTATAAATACTTTATTCACTTGTTTACAGTAAGGAATTTATATTTTCATTCAAAACAAACAAAATAAAACAATCGAAAATGACTGAAAATGTAAAACTCCAACCATAACCTCGCAGGTTTGAAATAACTTTTGGAAATATCGCATCAATGCTAAAAAGACTCATTATGGATGACGTAGGAGAATTAGACATTTAAAAAAAAAAAAAAAAAACAGACTTTACTAATATATTAAACAATAAATCAAAATTTAAATTGAATACCTTATTTCCATTATTATTTTAGTTAGAAAATGATAGCGACCCCACCAAGAAGCACCCGACCAGCTGAATACAATAACACTTTCCGACATAATTTAATGTAGCGATATTAATATTGAATATTATCTATTAGAGAACAAATGATTGTTTATGTGTTTGAGTGTGTTAAGTAATTTGTTTTTATTTTGATAACAATGTTCTCAGTGCGCGATCTTAAACAATAATATCTGAAAATAACTAAATAACAAGAGTCGAAATGGCTGTTATTATTATGTAAATAAGTCATGAAAATTAATGCTTGTCCGACAGAGGAAAAGCTAGACGTCTAAGAACATAAACTAGTTGAACTACAAATATTATTTGTAAAATATATACATATAATTTACAAATATTATTTATAAATTATATAAATATAATGTACAAATATTATTTGTAAAATATATTTATTATTAGTATGCATTTATAAGTTTAGAATTGTCCGTTATTTTAACGACAGCAAAGTAGGTTAAGACTTTTATTGAATACTTATTATATTTGGATTACCTCCAGTATTGTACATTTGCTTTAAAATATTTAGAAATATTTATTGTATAATACATCCAATCACCCAAAACTAGGTATTATGTTGAACAAATAAAATACATTACACAAAACGAAACCCTCATGTAACAAATAAAATACATTACATAAAACGAAACCCTCATGGCTGATTTATTCATATTTTGTTTTATTTATCTAACTATCATAATCCCATTTACCTCTCTCTCTCTCTGTCTCTGCATTTATTCCATGTTTACATCCACTTGTACACCCCCCCCCCCCCCTTCCATTACATTCCAGATGTCCATGTTTACGGTCCAGTGATTCCAGTACATATACGTCCAACTAACCTAATTGTCCTGGTAAACTACGAGGAAAGTACTGAATTAATTTCCTTTGAATAAATTCAAAATTGTTCCATTATTATTTTGTCAAACGTTTACTGTAGTTTGTTTGCAGTTGCGAATAGTATTTCATTACGATTATATCGAGTAATCATTTGCTAGTGGACATGTTTCTTCTTTTTCCCATGACATTAGAATCAAAAATATATATTTTATTTCTCTTAAATTTACGTACATTTATCAAGCTTACAACTACTATTTCGTGCTGAAAAACAAAATGATTGAATAAAATTAAACACATAATCTCACAACTATTTTGTTTATTTACTCAAACTCGTTTCAACGACAATGTAACCTTCTTCAGTATTGGATCATCCACAATAATCAAACTATAACTAACCTTGTACTTGACCAAATATACTCTTACAACAGTAAAGACTGCCTAGAATATTTTAACTAACATACAATATTATCTAAACTATTACGAATACCTAGCAATAAGTATTTTAATATTAATTGCGAAACAATTCATATTTTAGAATTAATTTTAGAATTTGTCTTTTTTCTAATGTATTATTTCCGAAGACGATAAAGTATTTGTTCTTATAAAAAGTGTTAAAAACATCTTAGTTTTTAGTTTTTTTTACAGCAATATAGAGTTTATATTTTGAAATTATTATTTTCATTAAAACCATGCAAACAATATAATTCTTAATTGATAGTTGTGTTCCTGTTAAATACATTCAGGATTTGTCTTATTCATGAAATTTACATATAGGATTATTTAATACATTACCAAGTTAATTCCAACTGACAAAGAATCATTTAAATTTGCAAGTTACACAGGATTACATAACAATGAAGCAAAAGTGATTTTAAATCATCGTTATTTTGGTTTATCGTTTACAAAAGTACATCTCGTTTCAACACTTAATTTTCTTAACAATGTTGTCAATAAGTTCTCTGGAATAACAATTAAATGTTTCTATTACCTAGTGTACTATGATTGTAGCCACCAATGATTATCATTACTGTAAGACAATACAATAGAAAGTAGCAACTCTAAAACCCGCAAGTTTCCGTAGTTATAATAGATTTTTGAAAAAAAATGTTACATTGTGTTTATTTATTTAGAAGTACTTACAAGTTGAGTATGATTTTTGAAAAATATATAATCATGTTTTATCATACCGGTCAAGAATTATTTCAGAAACTTATTTGCAGAGTTGTTTGGCAAAACTATACCTTCAAAATGTTCTAAGATGAAATTTAAACCAAAAGTTGGGTAGTGGGCAAATATTCTTGAATGATTATACTATTAAAAAACTTTATTGCAGCTCTAAGTTGCTATTCTAACGAACTAAAGCCGGCATAAAATTTTCCAACATTTCAAAATGCTTTCTATCTGAGAGTCATGATCGTTTAGAAAAGGTAAACTCAAACACTCTTAAAACAAATCACCATTCCAATACAGATACTATCAGTTTTATATAAAGGTGTAACCCACTTTCGCAATTCATATAATTCAGTATTAATATCTTGGGTTAAATCTTAGGGTGTCGTCTTATTTAGGTTAATATAAGTACATTGTTTGTTTAACTTGGTGTCATTTCTTAGCTGTTTTGGAAAATATTGTAAACCTCATGACCATTTTACCTAATAGTTTTACTTGGTTAGTAAGAATAAAGGTTCTTATGATTTGGTTAAGGAGAGCATTATAGTGTAACCATATTTTTGGGGAAATGTAAATTGATTGTTCCCTTTTTTACACATAGGCCTATAAAAATAAATAATAAATGAAACATTATGGAATAAAAACAAATTACAAATGTACATTAAAACAATAAAAATAATAACTTATCTTATCCAAAAATGTTAAATTAAATTTAAAAATTCTTATTTTTGTTATACAACACAACGATACATAAATAATTTATAATTTAAAAATTACAAAAAACATTAAACTATGCATACATATAATATAATGCAAGACACACTAACATACAAAAACTTATGTAGACTTCATATCATACAATTATTAATAAATTATAAATAAAAAGAAACAACAAAAGGCGTGTCTAAGTCTAGTCCTGTACCAAATACTCAAACAAATTTAAACAGAAATCAGAATTTTAGTAAACTTTATTCTTAAACTTATAAAACTCTCACACATATTTGTGAATATATATATTTGTATATTCTATCTATGAGTGTAATAGTATTTAAAGTGATGGGTAGTATTCAAAATATTTAATAATTTTCAGATGGAAATCTACCTTGGGGAATTAAAACAAAAATTTTCTAAATTTTTTTTAGAATAGTATTTTTTTAAATTGTTTTTTATATAATTAGGTAACTAAACAAATATTCTAGGTGTGATAAACTCAAAAGTCGTAATGAAAAAGGTATTATAATCTTGGCATTGTAATCTTTAACTGTAATGCCAGACTTGGCGTACTAAAACTTCTTATATAAAACAGCTTCATTACCTTACACATAAACATAAAAATATGATTTAAAACAGAACTATTTTTTTAGCATAAAATAAAATATAGATAAGGTAAAAATGGTATTGCATTATTCTACGAGTTATTTAAAGATTCTAATCCATCAATGTTTTATTTGGTATACATTTTAAATAAATTACAAAAATCTAATTGCTAGTTTTGTTTTATGCAGTTACCAATTCCACTGACGTATTTGGACAATTAATTGTTTGTCGCCTGATTTAGATCAGATTTTATTTGATTTTGAAAAAGTGCTTAGAATTTAAAAATTGTTTCGGTCGTTATGTAAACAATGTATTACAGGACCTTAAATAACCTTTTTCAAAATGTAAATGTTTGAAAGAACACTATGTACACATGTTTGAAGGTTTATGTAGTGGAACGTTGATCCAGGATTTGTCAATCTTTAGAAAACAATTTGGTTACTGGGAAATTTGGAATCCAAATGTTTGTAAATAAACTATTCATTTCAATTGGTTTAAAATTTGGAATGGGAATTAGTTTTAATATGAATATTATGAATATAAAATAATTTGACCACGCAGCTGAACCGCTGACGTCAGTTGATCGAATTTCTAAAATTAAGTTGATATGTTTTAGAAATTGTTCTACTTACGAAATCGCTACCTTAGTAGCACATTATAAAAAATGTTTATTTCCTTATTTGTAGATCCAGAATATAAGTCTAATAGTTTGTTGGCAATGTAAAAATAAATTCGTTATTACTTTCCGTCTGACGTTATTTTAAAATAATAAACATAAATTAATTAATAAATGTTGAATTTCATTGGAAGGTTTTCTAAGTAAAGCAAGTTAAAAATGTTAAAGTAAAATATAACTAATGAAGTACACATGTGGATATTGTTTGTGTTATTGTGTTTAATTAATTATAAAAAAGCCACCCAAAGTACATCTTAAACTTTCATGTACACTTTATGATATATCCAGAAATTAAAATATAATTAAAAGTGTAAAATGTATAACATCTTGTAAAAAAATCCAATATCAGGATACATTAATTAATTAAACAATTTAGGCATTTTATAAGTGTCTGTAAAATTCTTGATAACTGTCAAACTCAACTAAACCAAATTACGAAAACTCTTAAAAGTCTGACAAATATTAAAATTAATTCAGTGCAAAATACAGGTGTGTACAATTTTAGCTGCATTGAATGAAAGTATCAAAATTAACGTTGTTTGGGTTAAATGAAGTTGAAACAATAAAAAGTTAGGGTACGATATTTAAATACTGTATTTTGCTAAATATAACATTAGATGTCTGAAGTACGTTTAAATGAAATACGCGTAATGAATTAAGTTTGTAATTTTTTATTTTTTTAACTTTATCAGTATTATCCATTGGTTGACAAGTTTTTTGGGTTTTAAAAAAATGATAAAATTTAGAGGAAGTGAAAACTTTTTCATGCATACATGAATAAAATGTGAGTTAATTGTAAAAGTTATTTGGTATTTCCATGAACCCTATGTCAGAATTAAAAATGCTAAGTAAATTATTTCCTCTAGCCATTTAAGTAGGTCAAAGGGCACATGAAAATGTAACCGTGGCAATTCACCCTCTAGGCTTAGTATGGTTTGTTTTACACAAAGGTATCAAGGTAATTTATAATGTTTTAATTATTGTGAGCAATGGTGTGATAAGTGCTGCATCCATAATTGTTACAAATAAATGTGTTATTCAAAAATTTTCCTCTACATGTTTCAAAAAGGAAAAAATGACTAAGATATTTAAATTCTATTAAAGTCAAGCACATAGATAAATTATTTAATTAATGTTTTAAACTCTTCACATCATTTGGTTCTGATGTTTGTAAATACTTTAAATTAATAAAATCTGTTATTTTTGTGTAAATGTTTCTAATTATATACAAACTAACTATTCCAGGAGACAGGTGGAACTATAAGTTTCTAAATGTAACATGCACTACACTTGATTTAAAAGCAACGCAATGTCGTTGGGAAATTAATTAATTAATAGTTGGTATTTTGTCTTACTTATTAAAGTTTAAACAAAATGTAACACATTACACGCAATTTCAGCAATTTTTCTTGCAGAATCTGACCTACACGAATATTTTCCGCCATCTTGCCCTCCATATCTTTCCGTCTATATAATCCTCAATCTGCTTGTTTAGTGTGTTTAGGCCTACAAAAACAATAATTTTACTAAGACTGCTTATGCAATAATTATAGGACAATTACAAAAACCATAATTTAATCGTAAAATTTGCACAATATAAAACTTTTAAACGCACGAAAATAATATTTCTTATTTTATCACAGTTTTATTAACTTCTGAATAATTCATGTTACAAAAAAAGCGCTATCGATGCACGCTAATATTTTCAGTAGATTTTACTGTTGTTAAATTTACTATTGTTTTATATAAGAATATTAATAATTGCCTTAAAGTATTTGATTAATAAAAACTTATATAACTTCGATTGCACAACGTCATTAATACGGAAATTATAGGTGCCCAAAAATATAAAAACAGATCACAACTATAAATGTGTTACTCACTAAACACATATAGATATTGATTAAATATGATTTTGTTTTATGTACATATTTATAAGGACAAATGGAATCTAATATATACAACTAATTACTAATTCAAACTTATAAAATATCATAGATTAAATACAACTTTTTGCTTATTGAATACCTGATATTTTACCAATTTATGGGAGGACGCCGTTGCAACCTAATACAAATCTTTATTGAAACAGACTCCACGCTTACAGCTTTAGTATATTGCCTTTTGCCTCCCGTCAGTAAAGCATTGATGGTCTATAAAATCCTGTTAGCACAATAAAAGAGTTCATGCTCTTTAAACCGCTTCGTAAACTGCTTTTATAAGCCCTTATTTCTTTAAAGAGACCTATGTTTTCTAAGCTTATACATCCTGATGACGTCATAAAGTAGAGGAATTCTATACAAAGAAGGAAACAAGCCATTGTCCTGGGACCCGCAGAGTGAGTACTAGTAGCGGGGATACCGTCATAATTTGATATAATGACTTTTTTTCAGTAATGTATTAAATCTTCAGTAAGTTTATTTATAAAACATTTAGGCTAATTATCAAATGAAAAAAGTAAATATTCTAAGTGTAGGTTTAAAAAAATGTATGTTTTCATTTGGGTAAATATTTTCATTTTAGATCTAAACATTTTGGGTAACGAGTGGCAAACTTTAACAGCTTTTAAATTTCTCACAAAAGTAAAAAATTACTGACTAGAGGTATAATGGTAGATATTTTATAGCATATACTTGTTTTCATCTGAAATTGAAACTATAATGGCAATTATATTATATCTTTTTAGCTAACATAGCAACAAGCAAAACCATGTAGACAATAGAATACTAAACATATTTAAAACAATAAATAGCACACTAAAACTGTGAGCTACACTGAAATACTTCATTTATCGTTTTCTTATAAATATATAAATACATTTAACCATAGTGTACGTTACACCTTAACGTTTTAAGTATAAGGAATGTATACACGAACATGGGATTGACACTGTCAGGGTTTTTGGTATACACCAGCAACCAATAAGAAACAATTTAAATAAAACAATTACTTACATAAATTTCAGTAAAGATCGATTCAATTCTAAGAAGCCAGATAGCTGTGACAGAAATTATTTTAACAGGAAGTTATAACGAATGTACCAGCTTAAATTTACTTAATTCATAAATACACTGCTATGAGTTATTCGGTGTAAATCAACGAGTGCAGAATGCGGTTAATACTGCCAAATATGTAAAACTGGAAAGCCAATCAGAACAATATAAAATTCAAATATTCCAATCAAAGAAGAATTAAAATGCGTGAAATTGAGTGGTGGGAAAATTTTAGAAAATCCATTTTAGGTCTGTCGTCAACTAAAATTCAAGCAACCAACATACCAAACCAAACCTTTCAAGATGCATCAGTTTTATTTTACATTTAATCATTTAATAAAGTAACATCATTATCAGTAACAAAATATAAATCATCCAACTCAAATATAATCATCAAACAAAGTTTTCAATCAAGCTAAATACATCAAATTGATCCAGGAACCATCAAAACCAATGAATAGAGTGCAGTAGTGAAGTGTAAAATAAATAAATCTATCCAGTGAAAGTGTCGGTGTGTGTTAGCATTGAAGAACAATGGTGTTAGTGAGAAAATACCAAATTGTGTAAGAAAATATAAAATTTAATTTGTTGTAAGACAGATCTCGAGGGTTACAATTAAATAGCAAATGAAATTAAGTAACATTAAAATAAATGAAAAATAAAATAAATAATCATTCATTAATAAATAATTGTGTTGGGACTGGTTTATTAGGATTAACTGAAAATAGGGTTCTAAAACACCTTCATAAGTCATCGAAATCAGTCACCGAATCAACTTAAATTTATCATTGAAACAAATCTATAAATAATATATAAGTTTTGTAATTCAAGTTAGTACAATAGTGATTAATCCAAATAATGATTAGTTGAAAGAAGATGTGTCAGAGTTTAAATTAACGATTTTATTATACACTAGTAATTAGAAGTAATTTCAAATTCATTAATTAAAATAAGACACATAGATTGATTTAAATATTCGTTGTTTAGCTTTAGAACAACTTTAATCAATCAACATACCTTAATTTTCAGTCAATAGTAGTACTTGTTTTTTAAAGTATGGCTACATGTTTCGCTGCCACAGGCAGCATCATCAGGCCAGCCAACAACAGAAATATCTAGAAAACAACCTAAACGCTAATAGAAAACTCAGAAAAGAGGCAATTATCGAATTAATTGAAATGTTAAGAATATGCCTAGAACAAAATTATTTTTCATTTAATAATAATATTTATATGCAGAATAACGGACTCGCCATGGGTTCGCCTTTACCCGTGATCATGGGTGAAATCTTCCTCAACCACATAGAAAATGAAAACATAATGAATGCAAAAAACAAATTCAAGAAAAATATTATCTACTACCACAGGTATGTAGATGACATACTATGTCTTTTTAATGGCTCGTTAAGACAGTTAACAAACTTTAACAAATACCTCAATAATCTACAACCTCTCTCAAGTTTACAAGTGAATAGAAATTGACGGCAATATAAATTACCTAGACCTAAACATTAGTAAAATAGATAACAAACACCGTTTCAAGATCTACAGGAAGCCTACCCAGACTAATCACACCATACACGCTTCATCCAGACATCCAGAGTCACACAAAATGGCGGCATACAACAGCATAGTATATAGGCGCTGAACTTCCCAATGAAACATAATGATTTTACTGCTGAAATCAAAGTAATAAAATACATAGCACAATGTAACGCCTATAACTCTTCCATAGTTGACAAATGCATCCATAAAATAAAGAAGAAACGGAAACAACTTAGGGCTTCTCCGATCAACAAAGAAGTGAATGGTAGTAACAAGAGTAAAATGAAATACATTACAATGGATATACACCACCATTTGAAAAACAAACCCGCAACATATTTAAAAAAAACTCGGATACTGTATCTCACACAGAACCAATAACAGTCTACAGCGTTTTTTAAAACACCCTAAACCTACCCAAGATAAGTACTTAGATGGAGGCGTATACAAACTCCACTGTGATGATTGTGAGAAACAATATATCGGTCAGACAGGTAGATCTTTTAAAACTCGCTTTAAGGAACATTTACCCAATAGCAGAAATATAGATTCAATCCATTCGTCATATGCAGAACATCTAATAGATAGCCGCCACAATTACACCAATATGCTAAATAACTTGACCATATTGCACAAAAAGGACACAAATTGAACATAATGGAAGAATTGGAAATTTATAAGCACCAAAAGTTTAATCCTCCAAACATTTTAAATTATAAATTAAATTTCACTTCTAATTGTATATATATGACTTAATTTTTGAACTTCAGAATAAGGCCAAAGGTACAAATCTGATAAGGAATACCTGAGGTAGCAGTCTCCCAGTACAACTCAGTGAAGAAACATGTGGCCTAAGTATTGTGAACAGAAACAATTTTTATTTTTTATTTTTGACATGTGCCATATCTGCACAATTATTTATGTTTATTGTAATGTTATGTATGTGATGTTTATGTAAACAATGGACTAGTATTAGTGTTGTTGGCTGGCCTGATGATGCTGCCTGTGGCAGCGAAACATGTAGCCATACTTTGAAAAACAAGTAATACTATTGACTGAAAATTAAGGTATGTTGATTGATTTAAAGGTTAGGAGAGCGGAAGATTAAATGACTAGCACCGTCCTCCTTAGGCGGATGTAAACTTGCATTGCAAACTTTCATTGTATTACTTTTGGAATTATAAATTGAGTAGAAATTAATTGTATCTGATTTACATGTATCTAAAATTTGTGTAAAATAACCATTGTAGGAACTGTTTTACAAATTTTCAGAATATATTAACTATTTTGTGAAAACGTCTCTGTACTTTTTTCTACCTAGTTCGTTGGAGTACGTCACATACCAAGCTAATATTTGATCCGTAAGTCGGATCTGGTAAAGCCCCCAAAACTTGCAAATATTACAATTCAGAATAACCATTTCAAATTCAATACGCCTTGAATTCAATTTTGTAAACACCTTGAAAACAAAGCAACATTATTAAATGGTGTAGACGCCGAACATTTAACCATGCTGTACGTTACACCTCAACGTATTAAGTGTAAGGAATGTTTACACTAACATGGGATTGATTCGTTAATCAACAAACATGCGTGCTTACAACAATGTTGTATTGTTACTTGGAACGACACTTCATTCTAGTTTAGCAGAGAGAAGAATCAATTTGTTGTTACTGTTAGAGCAAAAATACAAAGTTAAGGTAGTTTTAAAAGTAGTTTAAAATGTATTCTTAAAACATCGTCTATCATTTGAATTTTCTTTTCAAATTATTGTTTATGCGCATTAAACAGATAATTTGAATTCAGTGTCACTTTTGTTTGTTTAAATAAACATCAACAAAGTCAAGTAGAAATAAGTGGGATCATAAAAAGTTTACCATGAACAGATTTAATATCACTTTAAACAAATACATGTCACTTGTTCATTTTCGGAGACACTACGTCTACCGGTATATGGGAATACAATCTAAATAGTAAAATAAACAAATGTTTTTGATTGGTAACTAAACTAATATTATTATAAAGAGATAAACTTCATGGAAAGGAAAATCTCAAAAATTACTAAAAAATCCATACACTGGTAAAACGATTTAAAATTTCCAGTGTTTCATAGATTCATTCGTTTTATTGAAAATGTTATTTTAATATTTAAAAACATATGTAAAAAATCTTCTTTAGGAGTTTATGTACACATTTAGTTTTTGTGTCCTTAACTACTAATACAAGTAATTATATTCACATATTAACCTAAGGTCCAACTGAATTTACTGTTTATCCCAAAAAATAAAATTAAAAAATATTAATAAATAAATTATCTAAATATTATACTGATCCTGATTACATTACGTCAGAACCTAAAACACCTAATTTAATTAATATTATTGAAAACCCGTTTCAGAACTCAGTCAATCTATACAATGTTTTTTTTTTTGTTTTTTTTAATGCTTCTTTAACTTATTTATCTTTGTCCAAATTACTTCATAAATTACAAATATTTTAGGTACTTTTGAAAACTACACATTGCAATAAAAGCAAAACAATCTACGCATTACTAAACAAATAATATCAGGGTGTATTGTATACAATAGATTATTATTCGCGTTGTTGTAAACTGAATTAGTTTTAAATTACTTTAA
>JAGFPH010009950.1:21069-43373 GCA_018207615.1 Philaenus spumarius
GCGTTGTTGTAAACTGAATTAGTTTTAAATTACTTTAAAATAATTTGCTAACACTTGTGCTAGCAAATCAGGAAAACCTACTAAGAAAAATACATAGTCTAACCTATCAATGAAACACTTATTAAAGAAAAGTTCTTTGCCATATTTAAAGACAGTTTTAAAAATATTGTAAGTAACTAATGTTTTATTTTACTGGTTTGGTTTTCATAGTAATCATATGAATCCGTAACATCGTTTTCATTACACATTTAAATATATACTTGTTCTACATACAAAAAACACTTTCATACATGAAATTAAAATTTAAAAAAAATATGTTTACATTGATACATTTTTCCTTAAACGACCAAGTTTCAAAATAAAGTGACCTAAATACTTTCCCACATTTCAAAATGATTTCTATCTGAGAGTCATGATCGTTTAGAAAAGATAAACCAAAAACCCTCAAGGCAAATCACTATTACACTGCAGATACTATCAGTTTTATATTAAGGTTTAACCGACTTTCGCAATGCATATAGTTCGGTATTGATATCAAACTTAGATCTTTCGTTAAGTCCAAGAGTGTTGCCTTATTTATGGAAACATAAGACCGTTATTTGTTAACTGAACGTTATATCTTAACAGTTTCGGACAATATTTGATAAATAATATTAATTTTTATCAGTCGTTTTATGAGTTTTTACTTATTAAAAAGTAAAAATGAATTTTATTATTTAAAGTCATCATTCTGTTCTAAGCGGGCAAAACAATGGCATAGCCTTAGAAATGTTATTAAAAACTATTTTCTGAACATCAATGTGGATATAGAATGCATTGCTTTATAATAAGTGCTATTACGAAGGTTCTACTGAATATATATTCGATTTTGGTATAAATCTAAATTTCTAATATATTTTAAAATGAAATATAAATTGATAATTTGTTTTGATCAAATTATAAAATTTCCTGACGCATTTACGAATTGCGAGCCTTCCACATATTTTTTTTCTGGGGATTTATGTCAAAATTTAAGTTATGTTAAAAGAATGATTAGAATTACATCAGACTAAAATTAGACTTAATCAATAAGAAATGTTATTAAATAAATAAATAAACAAATATGATATGAATCGTGGACAATTATCTGTTAAATCAATAACAATAATGAAGCAGCAAAACAAATTGATCAGGCACATCATAAAAAGGCAGTTTGACATTTTGAAAAAATGCTAAGTATTTCTGTTAGTTCAAATAGTTTTTAGTGCAGAGATAAAAATTTGCACTTTGTGAAAGTATTCAAGACTATTTTATAACTATCTCTCTAACTTTCAATTTACATTGTTTTATTTTTGAACATATTGCAGTAGTATGTTTTGCCAAGCACTCTACAAAATTATCAAGTTTGTTTTTGAATAAATACGAGTTCTTAAGACCAAACATGATTACACATTTCCTTTCAATTATGTTAAATGTATGAGTATTTAAGCATAAAATCAAACAAATTACGCATTACTAAACTAACAATATTAAGGGTTGATGTATTATAATTGTTTGATTCCTGTTTTTGTTAAGTCAACCATTCCAACTAAATTGATTATAAATTATTTGAAAATAATTTTCTTTAAATTGTACTATCGTATTAGGTCGTTCTAAGAAAAATACAGTCTTAACCATTATTGTCCCCGTAATTTGCATTTACAATAATTTAAACTTGTATTTAAATTTGTTTTTTTATTGTAGTAGGGTATGTTTTATTTTTACTGTGGTGATTTTTATAGAAACCCAGAACATAATTGACATAATTAATTTAGAAAAATGCTTGCTCAACATACATCAGTACATTTTTCTAGATAAAATTCAAATTTAATATTGGATAGTTAGAGATGATTAGAGATGAAATAAATGTTAAAAAGTTCTTGTGTTTCCTTTTAAAAGAGACGAAATAAAATGACCTGAATACTTTCCAACAATTCACTATGATTTCTATCTAAGTCATGGTTGTTCGGAAAGATAAACCCAAAAACCCTCAAGACAAATCACCATTCCACTGCAGATACTATCAGTTTTATATAAAGGTTTAACCCACTTTCTCAATGCATACAATTCAGTATTGATATCAAACTTAGATCTTGTGTTAAATCTAGGTGTGTCAACTTATTTATGGAAATATACGATTGTTATATATTTGTTAACTTTCCTTTATATCTTAGCAGTAATTCATAATAATTTGAACAAGTCGTGTTATTAATTTTCACTTATTTAATAAGAACAATGGTGTTTATGATTTAATGCAATAATACTGTTTTAAATAGAGGACAAACCTACAACGTAACTGTAGAAATGTGATCAAAAACTATTCTGAACATAAAATATATATAAAGATGGCATGATTTTACTACATGCTATTATGAAGGTTGTACTGCACATGTATTTCATGTTGGTCCAAACATAAATTTCTAAGTGAAATATTAATTGTTAGTTTTTTTTTCATCAAGTTATAATTTTTCTGACGCAAGCAAGAACTGCGAGCATTGTAGAATAGAATGCATTTTTGGTGATTTAATTCAAAACCAACATTACTGGGTGTTAAAAGAATGATTCGAATTTCATCTTAATTCCAGTTACTATAAAAAACAATTAAAGGCATACAAACAAGGTTATAAATTAATATTGGAAAATATGGATTTTTGAAAGTTAGGTATAGTCGAGCGTTGATTCTGGTTTTGTCAACCCAGTTAGTTAAATGTTTGGTTATTCGAACCATTAAAATTTAAATGTTTGTAATACATTTTCATTTTAATGTGCATAAAATATGGAAATCGCAATATCTATATTGCGCGGATAGGTCAGTGTTTGGGTCGTGCAATTGAGTAGGTTACATTTCTCACACTAAACAAAATTATGTTGTAATATTTAAACGTCTAAAATATTTCGTAAATTTGAATCCAGATACCTTAGGCTCTCCAATACCTTAGATATACATTTGTGTAATCAGAAAAATTAATCTTAGTTGTAAATAAGAAATGATTAAGATAAATTGAGTTTTTTCATTATTTTTGTAGTCCATACAACTGAGATTTTCAAGATTAAAATTCAAAGATTGGGTACAAAACCAAGATTGGGTACTTTCAGCAAGCCCAAAGTTTGTGGTTGAATACACCTGACCTATTAATCATCGTAACTACAGAATTGTATCGCTAATTACATCTCAACCTCAGCTTAGGTTATTAATTCAGAAATTACTAAAGTTTAATCACCTGTAGCTTTAAAAAAAATTACTTTTCATCCCATCCTTAAAATTTGGAATAAACATTTATCTAACCATGAATCGATTAAACCTTTAATGTAGTGGTGTGGCTTATAAAGGTCGCTCTAAATTTAATATGTACTTGGATTCGTAGAAACAAAAATATTTTAAAGAAAATCAAGCAAACCTTGTTAAAATTATATAAGAGTAAAATGAGTCTGAATGAGTAAGAAGTGTTAATTAATAATCAAATGCAATATCGATCATTGTGAGCTATCTGTTATAGGAAAAATCAATAAGAATGGTGAAGTACTAAAACTAATTTATTAGTAGGTGGATAGACACAATTTAAAATGACAGTTTGTTAGTTTGAAAAAATGTTAAGTATTTAGATCGGCTTCTGTTGTTCAAATAATTCTTAGTGCAGAAAAAGTAATTTTGTATTTGTGAAATTAAAATTATTCGAGATTATTTTACCACTAACTCGCCAACATTCAATTAACATTATTTAATTTTCGAACATTTTTTAGGATTATGTTTTGCCAGTCTCCAAATATATCAAGCATATTTCTGAATAAATACGAGCTCTTAAAGGTATGACCAAACATGATTTTTAAGTTATAATTAATTTATAAGTATTTCTAAATAAAGAAACACTAACACATTATGCAAGTGTATTACAAATTGTTTTATAAAATATATAAAATGTTACTTTTATATTACCTGTAACTGAAAATTATATGAAAATTTAACCTTCAATAATTTATGTTGGAATCTTTGAAACCTGCACAATTAATTGTTCCTACATCATAAACTGTCTTATAATCACATTCAAAGTAGGCAATCTGTAATAAAGGACTTCATAAAAGTAAACCAAAAAACAAATTAAGTTTTTTTGTAGAAGAGGTGGTAAAGTGGTGTTGGTAAACAGAGTCCTAAAGCAAAACATAAAATCATCAGCCTGTTAGCCATTCCTGAATCTGAATTTAAAATCCCCTTAACTCTTCATTATTTAATTTAAGAATATTAGACTATGTATATCATATTCCTGTTCATTAATCCAGAACTTTACTGCGATTTTTGCACAATTGGAATTTGTAATGATACTTCTTTACTAAATAATTGAGCATGATGTTTATAAAGTTGTTATAATTTTTTACCAGTAGAAAATACAATATTTATCAAAGGAAGATAACTTGTTTTAAATTCTGAATAATGGAGAAAACTACTTGGCTTTAATGTTAATTGTAAACATTTTTGTTTATTATTATATTCAAACTTTAAGTTATATCTTACTTCCAACACCTACTGGGTATGTTTCACCAAACAAATCTCTAAATTTTTCAATTTGGTTTCTTAACTAATATAATACCTGTTGCTACTGGTATGATCAAATAAGATTGTGTAATTATTTGCAATTGTATGCAAGTTAAAAGTATTTCTAAAAAAAATAAACAAAATGTACACTTTACTGAAATGTGTTGTAATTATGGAAACTTCAAGGCTTTAAAGATGCTACTTTATTTTAAACTGTCGTACTATAAAAATCATAGTCATCTATCTGTAATAGAGTAATATATATAGATAAATTCAATACAAATTATAAAAAGCAAATAACATTTCTTTATAGGTAGACACACGAAATTTTAAATAACTCAAAGCTACAGTTTCACTCGACATTCATCGAAGCGATAATCCAACTCTTCCCCAAAACACTGCGTTGAGATTCTTCATTGATTATTTATCACAACACAATAATGCTTTTTAAAATTAAATTATGAATATTCTAACAAAAGCATTTGGCTTTCAGGGTTAAACTTAATAATTTAAATGGAGGTATATTGAGACCAATACACAAGTTATATGTAAGTTATATCCAATCGACCTCTGGGATAAATGTGGACTAAACAATATAGTCATAAATTAATTACTGAATCTAAAGCGACTTTTTGGTTACCCAGCGGAGTAATACATCTTCTCAGACAACGTGTTTATAACACAACGAACATGAATATAAACTTTGCTGATTATTACCAACGTACACAGTAGTGTTTTTAATATTGAAACATATAAGTGCAAATTAAAATCGTAGTCACCCTTAAGTTTAACCCAAGATGTAACAATATTAAACTAAAGTGAGTTAAACCTTTATATAAAACCGATAGTATCTGCAGTGGAAAGGCGAATTGTCTTCAGGGTTTTGCTTTTAACTATGGTCATAACATTCAGATAGAAATTATTTTAAAAAGTTGGTAAGTATTTAGGTCGGCTGATGATCGTTCAAATAAATCTTATACTAAATATATATATTTGCATTTGTAATATTAAAATTATTCAAGACGATTTGATCACTCTCTAACTTTCAATTTACATTATATATTTTTGAATGGTATGTTTTGCCAAAAATCTGTCTAAATTTATCAATTAAGTTTCTAAGTTATTGCATGCCCTAATTAGTAATAAAAACCATGATAACATATTTATTTAAAATTATAATAAACTGTAACAACTTCTAAATAAATAAACAAAATTTAATTTTCATTAACCCTACAACTGTCCATGTTAATGTTTTGCAACGCCAAGTCATTTCGGTGCGTGTGCAAGCATATTTTCAAAAATTCGCCAAATATAGTAATTGTATACCAATCCAAAAGTGTTCTGTACCTTTTTTGTAGAGAAAGGTTCAAAGAATTCCTATATGCAATTAAAAAATTTATTGATGTAAAATTGTAAAATTTATTAGCTCAAGAAACAAAAAATGTTCAGTAACGAAAGGAAAATGTTCAACTTTAGGCCTACATAACAAGTAGTAAACATTTTTTATAATTTTTTCGTAAGCGTAAAAAAGTTTCTTAATTTAGTTCTAAATAGAACTGTATAAAAACATTTATCAATTTCAAATTTCTTATTTTGAAAACACCAGTTTTTATGTTCCATCTACACGACTTCTAACAAAAGTTGGCCTAGTTTCAAACGTAATTTAAGATTATTTGCTTTACCCAAAAATTAAATATTATTATAACAAAGTGTAGAGAATAAATCAAAGAATTGAACCGTAAACTTATAAATTATCTTTTCCTAGAAGTGTTTGACTTATTATTATTTGAATAACAAAAGAGAGAAAAAATGTAGAAATCTCCTCGCCCGTACAAGCTATCACGATGCGGGCGCAAACCCATATGTCTACCAATTTTATAAAAAGCAGTTAGAGCTCGATTTTAACCCTTATATGAGACCGTATTAGCCGTAGATAGTCTTAAGGCTAAACATCCCAGGATTAGTTCCAAATTCTGCCACCACGGCGCAGCACCAAAATGGAATCCATTTTGTATTGGTGTTTATTGGTGGAATTTTCGTCCGATGTTCATTTGCAAAACTGATTTGTGAACGGAATAAGATTAGAATTCACGCCAATGAAGCTAAATTTTAATTAAGTTGCTGGTTTAAAAAATAATAATAAAATAATTGTGTTACAAAACGAAAAATGCAAATCGCAGGTAGTCATTTTGAAGACAATAATTTTTAATTAATTTTACACTTTTAATTTTTTAAATCGCCTAGCTGGTTTAGTCGGTATCGTTGTTTATACATTTACAGTAATGAGAACAAACGCGAGAGTGACACGAAGCAGGTGCAGTGCCGTTGTGACTCACTCGCGCCACCTATCCCCCCACCACGCGTCTCAGATGTTGCTTGTATACAGTTGCATGACGGTTTCCCGCGTTTCCATCCATGTGCTCTCCCGCTATTCTTATTTGTTGTACTATTGCGTCGTCTTGTAATTATTGTTATTGAGAACGTTATTTCGTTTAACATTTGTTTTCTCAATGGATCGCCGAGGAACATCAAAATCTAAAAAGCAACTTCGGCTTTCAACGAAGGCTAACTATATCTTAAAACTTCATGATTGGACTTCATGTAAATGTTCTTAAAACTCTGTGAATTTTATAACTGTAAAATTTTGAAAAAAATATGAGTTATTCCACAGTAAATGTATGTAATGGAACTGTAATTCAAATTGATATTGACATTCAATTTTTTTAAACATAAAATTAAATCTTGTGTAACGGGTGTTACATTAAAATGTAACGGGTGTTACGCTGTTGCTAAAATTAAGATTTTTAACATATATTATATAATAATAAGGTGTCAAATAACAACAAGAAGTATAATTGAGGTTTCTTTGATCACTATAAGAAATAAAAACTTATATTTCATAAAAAAAAACTTATATTTAACAAATATATATACTTAATACATTACATGGATATAGTTCAGTACTTTCTACACCATGCCTTAGGGCCTATTATGAATTAGACTTACTAAAGATCAGTCTTATATATGCCCCTATCAAGAATTAATAGAATAGGCCTAAAACTTTAAATAAAAACAAAATAATCGCTAAATCAAATTCTAGAATTAACAATTTGGAACTTCATAAGCTCAATCATTTTTCAAAAATATCAACTGCTAGTGGAAACTCGTAAAGAATTGTAAAATGTCCTTTGGGCTACTGCAGGTTGTTGTAATTTGCCAAAAATATTTTTAAATTTGTCATCTCTCAGAATATGATATTTAATACCTCAGCGAAATCTGATATATTGATGATAATTGCGCTTCTTATTTTTCTCCCTACATTTTTTTACTCTGCTTAGGATCTTTTCAAGTTGTTCTTCTTTTAATGTATTGTTCTCTTCTCTTCTTTTTTTATCTCACTCTCTGGCTTTTTGCAAATGCTGCTGACACTTTACAACGTCACTCATCATTTTATCGTGAGAAAAAAATGTATGAGGTGTAATAGTAATAGAATTAAAACCTTAAATATAAATAAAAATCATTTGATACGCCTAACATTCATTGCCCAGTAAATATGTTAAAAGATTGATTCTGGAATTACAAATAGGAAATTCGCAGTATGAAATTTGAAGGTGTTATCGTGTTCAATTTTATTTAAAATAACATATCATTCTTAACTTTTTAAGTGTTGCTACCAAAATTAATAAACTCTCAATAGGGCTATGTATTTAAATTCTACTTAAAATGAATATAAATATACTAAACACTGAATGGTTGTGAGTTGTGTTGAATTGTAACACCCGATACATTAAATTATGTAACACCCGTTACGCGAATTACTCATTAAATTATAAAACTAAAATTAAAATAATAATACCAAAACATTAGGGAAACAAAACCTCTTACTTTTACAGTAAAAGTATTTTCCTAAGGTGTTTGTTCATTTTGTAATACTAACTTTTGTAAACAAAATGTAACGGGTGTCACATCACGTATTACTTAAGTTTAAAGGCAAATTACAAATGAAAAGACAATATATTATTATCTTAAAATATGGCATTAATAGTTAGAGAAGTCTTTCAGCTATCTTCTGTAGCAACTTCAATCACTAGATCAGCTGTTTCATATTGATTGCAGTGTTGCTAAGTTCATAGAAAAAACATTTCCGGAGGATAGCTGTTGATACTCACAGAACAAAGAACTTAAACTAATTACAAATATCAAAATTTGCTAAAAATGTTAAACATATTATTAAAGTAGAACTTTTCACCTTGACATGCAACATATTGAATTATATTATATTATATTTTTATTTTTTACACTTCAGGCTTACTTTAAATAAATGGTATTTTGCACTATTCATTTTTTATTTATTTCTCGTTTTCATGTATTAAAATAGTTTTATTTGAAACAAATAACTAACGTTATAGGGTAATATTATTCATACCCTGGTGTTAATGAATAATGTATGGCCAAAGAACCCGTATATAGGCCTACTTTTATAAATCCTTTAATTTGAACTACTGTATATTTTTCTATATTTATTCTAGATATCTCTTTTCGACTTACAGAAAATACTTTTTAACAGATAACAAACTCCTGTCGTAATCAGTAGTCTAGTCTAGTAAGTGTGTCCGGCCAGAGTATGAATGCGAGTAGTGAGTGAGTTGACGAACGCTACAGTTGCAGGGCCGGGCAGAGCGGCTAGCTGGGCTGTGCTGGGGGGAGGGGGGAATGGTGCGCTACGAGGCGGGAGGAGGGGACCGGAGCGTGAGAGAAATAATGATAATATCTTTAAAAAACGATTCCGATACGACCATTTGACCGAGTTAATATCTGAAAACGGCAAAATTCTTTTAAATTTTTTATTTACAAAATGACTACCTGCGATTTAAACAAAATATTACAGCAAAAAAAAAAAATCTGTATAAAACTTTTTTATAAATAAATTTAAAAAAAAACATCACAATAGCGTGAATGTTTTATTCATATCATTTACAAAATAACTTACAAAACAAAAATCGGTTAATAATTACGGAAATTATTCGTAGTACAAATTTGCCGCAGAGGTGCTGCCATCTATCGGGCCAAAAACACAACTTTTTCAGGAATGTTTAGCCTTAAACCAACCCGGCTGTCGTGTAACCGACATCTAGCCGATATGTAGCCGACGCCGACTTGAAACATAAGACCGCCTCTTTATCCTTTACACCACCACGACACTTGTCGGGCAAGTGTGAAAACTGTTGTATACTCTACGTCCCGATTGTCGTGTATACGGCATCGTTTACACACAGCCGGGTAAGTGTGAAACAGGCCTTACATGCTCAATTGACGTAGGTTTTCTTAGCAAAGTAGTTGGAAAACAGACTCAGTTAGTAAAACGTAGACTCGTCTGCCTGTAGTTATTACTGGATGATTTAAAATCAACATTAGCTGCAATACTTTAAATTGGGCGACCTTTTTGACCTGATTTAAGAATTTAAAATATAGAGAATATGTTCACGTTCAACTCCAGAACTTTCTGAAACTTTTAGTGCATTTGAGCTATTTAAAAAAACATTTTTATTTTATTTATAAATAAAATCGTACCAAGGAAATACTTTTTGTATAACATGTTTTAATAGGTGAATGGATTCAACCGTTTGACAGGGCAGACATCAAATCTAAATCTGCGTGCAAACGCTGCAATAAATGAACAATGCAGCTTAATTGATCCGTATTTTTAAATTATGTATGTTTTTGAACCAGGGGGAAACATCATCTTTAATAAACAATAAAAAGGTGAAAAGTAGCCTCATAATCCCATTAATCATTCTCATATTTAGAAGGCAAAAAAATTTACATTATTTTGAATTACATAAAAAGTGATTATACTTGCGTTCAATGAATACTTAAGTGTTAAGTATTCATTGGTTATACATTCAAAAGTATTGAGATCATATTCGTGTTCAGCAACTAAAAAAAAAAAACCATCGGGTTTAGCTAAAAAAATTACTCTGAGTGTTATAAAAATTCAGTTAAATAATGTTTGTTTACTAAATATGTTTGTATACTGTTCATACAATATTGTTCACGTGACTAAAGTCAATCCTTACCCAGTCATCTATCACACAAAGATTACTTTATTAAATTATGAATACTGGAGTAAAAGCACTATGCCTTTAGTGTTAAACTTAATAATTTTAGTGTAGGCCTATATTCAAACTATAATTTATATTATCCGATCTACCTCTGGGATAAAGGTGAACTAAACAATATGGAGATAAATTAATTACAGAATCTACAGCGACCCTTTGGATACCCAGTGGAATAATACAACTTCTAGGATTACGTGTTTATAACACAACGAACATAAACGTGTACATTTAAAACTTCCCTGATTATTTCCCACGCATACAGAGTAGTTTTTTTATTATTGAAACATATACTAAGTGCAAATTAAAATAGAACAGGAAGTAGGTCGAAACTTACATTATCTTATTTAATACATAAAACTTAACGTCTCTCATTGAGTTTCCCCTACTATCTTTAGCTGTATAAGGAAACCTTATAAAGTATTTTACCTCTCTTTAATTAAAACAAAAATTCGGCTAGTAATAATTGGAGAAAAGGGGTATTGAAATAAATAGTGATTGTGTCTGTAAGAATAAACTGAATTTCTTATTCATTTTAGGTGGTTTATCCTCCGGAATAGGATATATTAATAGTTTAATAACGTACCTTTATTGAAAAAACTTCAATTTCTATTCCTTTATTCTGTCTTTCCTTCACAGATGACCGGTTTTGATCTATTAACTTTCAGATCATTATCAAATCAAATATTAAACTAATTCAGTTCATTTGAACTTCGTTAACACAAAAACAAAACGCAATCACGAAACATTTTTTAAAATTCTAAAACTTGAAACATGGAATTAATGTTATGAATCGTTCACGTACGTATAGATCAAATGAGTTTAGGTACATATATATATTTTTCATTTATTTAAATTATTTACATTAAGGGTGCGCAGTACCACTCTAGTAAAAGCATGGAATCCAATGCGGAGCCACCTTCAGAAGGATGGCTTATGTTGGTGATAGGTTGGTAAAGCGCTCGAGTGCGACCAGAACACCGCTCGTTTGTAAACATTTTCGTTACTACAGATGTCGGTCTTAATTTTAGTTTTCGCCATATTAGTCCAATCAAATTAGCTCTGGAATAGCTTCATTTCAGAAAAAAATGGAAAGAGCTCTGAATCGAACTGAAAATGATTTAAACCGGCTCAGGACCAACCCCTCTACAATTCCTACAGTCAATTAGGGTTGAGCGATAATAAGGGTTGAAATGGCAGGGTGAAAAGGGGTAACTTTTTTAATCGACCCCCAAAAAAATATTTCTTAGTGCCAAACTGTAGAATATTAAAAAATAAGAAACTTTCAAATATACATTTTTTTACATAACCTCAAAATCTGGAGATAAATGGATATACATTTTCTACGAAATTATTTTTTTTCTCGGTCAAAAATACTTTAATTTAAAAACATTTTTGAGAAAGTGTGTATTTCAATGACTGTAGGACCCTAATCGACTGTAGGAATTGCAGAGGGGTTGGTCCTGAGCCGGTTAAAATCATTTTCAGCTCGATTCAGAGCTCTTTAAATTTTTTTCCAGTAGATTAGATTGGACTATATGCGTAAGTCATTTAAATGTGCAGAAAACTCCAATGTATTAGTTTAAATTTAGGAAACGTCCGTTTTTTGAAAAATGTTAATTCCCATTCCTTTTTTTACAGTGATCTGAAGAGAAAGATCGAAACCGGTCATCGGTTTATGAAAAAGAAGGAATAGGTATTGACGTTTTTTTCAAAAAATTTTCGTAACCTCAATGTATACTCTTATACAATATTAAGCAGGATAAACCCCAAAATTGAATAAAATCCAATGCACAGTTAGTAGGGAACAAAATTCCCCCCGATGTTTTACTGCTATCAAAAGAGATGGATTAAAATCAGGTTTTTCGTCTTGTCTAAAAACAAAAATCTTGAAACAAAATGTATAATTTACAGTTTTTGTCATCTACGAATTATATTTTAGATGTTCATGAACGATTTCCTGTAAATTACTAAAGATTATCTTTGAAATTCGGCGAAAGATATGTTATACTGTAGGGCTGTATGGGACTGCTTCGTCATGGTATTGCAAACCCTTGGTACAACACAACATTCATTACAACTCCCCCGTCAACAATTACAATTCCGCCTTTGGGAACTTACACCTCACCCGTCGTTTGCCGTAAGGAACACTTATGATTTTGTGGAAACGGTGCAAAACATTTCACTATCGCCTAATGAATATTTAGTATCTTTTGATGTAACGTGTGTTATCCGAGTGTTCCAGTGGCTGAAACTATCGAAATAATAAAAGAGTGGTTAGTATGTAACGGTTTAAGTGACAGTTTGATTCAGGAATTTTCACTGCTTATAAATTTATGCATGAGTCAAAATGGTTTTCAATTTAATAATAAGTTTTATGTACAAAAGGAGGGTACCGCTATGGGTAATCCTTTGTCTAGTTTTATTGCAGATTTTTTTATGAGCTCGTTTGAAGTAAGCGCTAAAAGATCTTTGAAATATTTTCCGCGGGTGTGGGTTCGTTACGTTGATGACATTTTTGCTATTTTTGATAAAGACGAGAGCATTGAAGACTTTTGTAATATTATCAATGGATTTTACCCATCTATAAACTTTACCACCGAAATTGAAAAAGACTACAACTTCCCGTTTTTGGATGTAAATGTGCATAGGACAAACGATGAGTTGTCGTTTAGTGTATTTAGGAAGCCCACACACACAGACAGATATTTTACTAACGATTCACACCATTCGCCGGCACATAAAAGAGCCGCGTTTAATTCTATAGTTCATAGGTTAGTTAATTTGCCGCTGTCTACGGAAAACTACGAAAAAGAACTTAGTTATATCTATGTTGCTGCAATGTTTAATGGTTATTCTAAAAGTTTGATAGATGACATAGTGAATAAAATGAAATTTAAGAAAATTAAGACATCAAGATCTACCTAAATAAGCAACAAGCCCGAACAACAATGGGTTAAAGCAACGTATGCTCCACCACTGTCTAATGTTGTAGCTAAATCGTTAGCAAAATATGCTAATTTAAATGTAGCTTTGTCGGCTGACAATAGTCTCGGTAAAATGCTAGGTAATCCGAAAGATAAAATTCAAGAACAGGATAAATCCGGGATTTATTGCATAAATTGTGAAATGTGTCCGAAGAAATATATAGGCCAAACTAAAAGAAGCATTAGGACAAGAACTAAAGAACATTTTGCTCATTTCAAGTATAATAGGCCAGACAAATCTGCTATAGCTAAGCATTGTTTAGAGGAACACCATCATTTTAAAGCAGAAAGTTCTTCTTTGTTAAAAAAATGTAACTAAACTTAACACGATTGATGCTTGGGAGACATTTTATATTAACAAATATCGTGACACAATTGTAAATAATGAGTTAGGGCCAATAGTTAATTCTATATTAATGTAATGTATTATATTATTTCTTATATTTTTATTTACATTTGATGTTTTTGCTTCTTTATGTTATATTTAATTCTATATTAATGTAATATGTTATATTGTTTATATTTTTTATTTGTATTAGATGTATTATGCTTCATTATGTTATATATTTTGTTAGTAAGTATATTGTGTTGTGATAACGGAGGCATTGGTTGGCGCCTACTAGTGTAATGTGGTCTTGTGCCACGTCCCTTGCAGTTTGTATAAATACGGGGGATGGAGCTGTGCTAGTTCAGTTGTACTTTGGCTTTTGTAGCTTTATCACTGAGGATGGCGACTTTGTCGTTGAAACGCGTTTGATTTATTAAACGTATTTGTTGTGAGATTGTGTGTTATTGTTTTATTTCATCTATTCATTACAATACTTTGAACCCAAAATACATTTAAAACATAAAACAATTAGTCTTCTTTAAATTAATGATCAGCCCAAGGTCAGTTTATTGCATGGTCAGTACTGAAAGGCCTGGTGTTGCGGGTGTTCGTGTCATCTGATTGAAGCGTTTTAATCTGATAATAGTTTCAGAAATGTTTCTTGATAAAAGTGGATTGTTTCATGTAATGTAGTAGATGAGTCAGAAATGGTTTATTTGTAAATCTGACTGCTAGCAAAACAATTTATTTATATGCATATAAAATCACTCCATAAGGAAAAAACAAAATACTCAGAATTCCTTAGCTAATACATTTATAAACTTAAATATTTTCACTTTGATGTAGTTATGCTACGTATTTTCAAAGCTTGTATTAAAAATATTTTACAACGTTTCACAAATCTGAATCAATGGACTTTGTATACCGTAATCAAATGGAACAAATTATACTATTGTAATAGACATCTCTCTATATAAAAGCCAAATCCGCTGACTCACTGATCACGATTTTTCAAAAACTACTGAACGGATTGGAATGAAATTTATTATGTAGCTTCCTCTAGGGCCATAGGAGCTCGCTAAGAAATGTTTTAAAAAAATTCGAAATTTTAGGGGAGTTTGGGAGGGTCAAAGTAACTAAAAATCTCCATAAGAAATACATAGTGTAATATATTTATTTACGTAATATATTTTTTGTTAATATACATTTAACTTTGATTTGTCTATCCGTGCAAAGCCAGATCGGGGCAGTTAGCAAATTAATGCAATAAAAGTATGGTAGACCATACACAATTTAAATTTGTTATTTTTATAGATATTATTGTTTATAATGGAAATGAGGTAATGACAGTAGTAACGATATACGAAAAGATTTTCGATTTTGTTTTTAATATAGATAAGTTTAAAATGCAAATAATATTTACAACTACAAAAATGCGTTAAACAAACGACTCTTTGCAAAAAATCCTTTAATTAGTAGCACTTTATTGGATGTTAGTACTTCAGATTAGTTAGTTTTTCAACCTCAAAACACCAAGAATGCGAATCCCATTCACATAACAAGTTTTAGAATATCGACTTTAAACTCACCACATAACTTCAAACAGTTGTGAGAAAGTCTCATGATGATTTTCAAGTCGTTATATGGAACATTCATATTTCTAGGCTTTTTGGGAGCGAGCGATGCAACTGGCCGGCACAAACGGTACGATAACACCGCTTTTACGAACTTAAATTTTATCAATTTTCAAATCTATCAGTAGTAGTACCTCCCATGGTCAAATTTCGAAAAGAATTGTGATTGTAAAGGAACAAAATTCAACTTGTTTTCACCCAAATAATTTATAAAATATATATTAAAAATACGCAAATTATTAATTCGTTTGTTAACGTTAACAGGAAAAGCGCGGAAAATGGGGGAAAATAAGCTTGATAAAATATTTACTAAACATGTGAAATTAATTAAAAGTAAATAATTTAACTAGTAAACGGTAGAATAATTTGACAAATAAATAAAAATAAGTGATAATTCAATTTGAAAGAAATGAGAACAACACTAAGTATTTATTTGGTTTGTTTGTTAGTATTGTCCCGTAGCTCATACAGCCGTGAATGTGATCAAAGTGGTTTTACTTAATAATTTGATGCATTTTTTATGGAAAAATCATGTGTGTAGAAATAAATAAAACCCATGACCTACAAAAATATAAATTTACATTCATTTCAACAGCACATTCGGATTCGGATAACCAGGTTAGAAACACAATGCTAGGTTAGGCCTAGTTATTTTATTTTACTTGTCTTAACTGCAATATATACACATAATTCCCATATAAACGAACTGCATAAAATAACAGATACAACTGCTGATAACCAGCTCAGCAACACTAATTTAAGTTAGGCCTAGTGTGTCATATTGTAATTGTCTTCAAGGCAGTATATAGGCCAGATAGGCCTACACTTAGTTTTTAGGTCAGCACTTTTATGGAACAGTATCTATTGAATGTCATAAGCTTCATTCCTCTAATTTAATAATAAATACTAAAAAAAGACACTACAAATTTCGATGTTCACAAATTGATAATAATATAGGCTTGCGATATTTTTTCTACGCCAAATTTTAATTAAGACGATAACTTGAAAATTGTTAACTCTGAGAACGTAGACGTGTGGTGGAAGAGTCATAGGCAATAAACATTTAAACCATTAATACATTTTACAATAAAGTAAGAGATATAGTGACTATTAGATCTGTACTGACCGGAATTCATGACGATGTTGTTTTCTTCTGACTGTTCTAGACCAGTCACGGCTATTTTCGTAATTTTATTTATAAAATAATAAAATATAAAAAGCATAAAGGTCTTATAAACGCTACATCTCCAGAAAAAATATAAATACTGTAAAAAAACAATAAAATCTTAATATTTCAATATTGTTATCAAGGTAACATACAGTATATGATTCTTTACGAGCCAACATGATTGTGTGCATGTATATTCTAATTTCTAACTATATTAACTGTAGTTATGCGGTGCAATGAATTTATTTATTACTTTTAACTAAGCCACATGGATGAGAGTTATTCAGGTTGTGCATGATAATAAACGTACAGACACTGTAACGGGGCGGTAGATACGAAAACTTATTTAAATGGAAAACTTAAATATGGTTTAGTTAGCAGTCTTTGAACTGTATTAATACAGTCTAATTAAATACATTATTACAGGAGTAGATAAAATATGAAAAATACTTACAGGACTTATTTTTTTAACAATAATAGCGTTTATTTACTTGAAATAAACATATAAACAAGGAACAAAAGTATTTACTCGAGTTAAAACCTATATTGAGCCATCCTATATTTTTTTGTATATTAAACATTTTAAAGAAAGTAGCAGAATGTTTGGAATTTTGTTTAACACAAATCACTTGATCGTTTCAAAACGATTATCAGACAGTCAGATTTACAATTAATTATTATTTACAACAATACAAATAATAAGGTTTAAACACTACAGATGATTTCTACACGCCTCAATAACAGACTGCAAGCAATTCGGAAGGACTGTAGATTTATAACAGATGATCAATCGATATTTCGGTATTTGTTGATATAAAGTTTAGACTGATAGACAAATGGAACGACCAAACTGTACAATGGTATGTCCGTTGTAAAGGGATTCAAAAATATAATAATTTAAATTGGAAATTTCGTATATCGATTACATTTAAAAATGCAACTAGAAAGTAATCCAATGCAAAATAAAAAAGATCAAACATTCACCTTCGTTTCTTGCTAAATAATAATTATTATTTGTCTTCGTTTTTCTTAAAAACATTCAATTAATTATAGTGGAAATGTAAACCTATTTATTTCTGAACAATATAAATTCGCCAAAAAAAAAATTTCAAATTGATTATGTTACTAAATTTATTTTTAAATTTTAACTAAAATTAACTTTTGGTATATGTAAAGTCGAATAAAATATAAAATTACGCATATTGCTTGTTTTATAAAGAGAGTTTCTATATAAGGGGATAAAAAAGTTCTGTCTTTAAATATACGAATCGTTGGCCATTGTTTTAACAGCTGACTTTAGATTCTATCTCTACACGAATTCAACGATAAACAATATTTTGAAAAGGCTCAGTCCTAAGTCTTTTTACACCTTTATAAAACATCCGATGACTTTATATTCCTACAAGAATTAAGCACACCACAACGGCAAAGCAAGGAAGACAATGAAATAAATTGAAATAACACTTAATTCACTGGATTATCACTATTCAATAATTAAATTATTTGAAAATAATAAAAAAAACGTTTTATATGTTTTAATAACTTTGCGCTTGTAATACAATTAATACAATGTTTTTAATGATTTTGTAAATGAATACAACTTTTGACAGTTAAGTATTTTTAATATTTTGTATAGTGGAACCTCTCAATTAAACCACAGATTTTGGAAGCTTATTTGTTTAATAATTAATTCATAATTACTATTAACCATCTAAGATTACCATTAAATTCAACAATTATAATTTCCAAACAAGTATTTTCAAATCAAATGCTTTGTATGAAAACATAGTTTATATTGTTTAAATATTTTTGACTGTGAATAATTTTGTACACGCAATGTTTTAATATACAAAGTAGGCTAACCCTAAAAGATAATCAATGCTATGAGTTCATTATCACACTGACATAACGTTCCTGAAATACTAGCGTTACAGAAGATCTTATCTCTTTTTTTAATAACCTGATACAATCTGCAGTCAAAGGGTAATTTATTTTAGGATTACGAAGATTCATGACTTTTCGATAGAAACCGCTTTGAAAGTTGGTAAAATATTTACGTCACTATGTCTGTAATATCATCAGTTTTAAAATGTCGCCATTTATACTACCTACACTAACATTTAAACCAAACTCTGGCATTAATTTAAAAGATGTTGTATTCATTCATTCAAAAGCATTTATTTGAAATAGAACATTTTACATTTTCACAAGTACCCTAATATTTAAACAGCCAAAAAGTGTTTCTGAGGTCTTATATAAGTTTGATATGTATTCGTCTTTCAATATGGATCTATACTTGGTGAATTGCAGGAAAACCTTTTATTACAGACATCATTACATAGAGTTTTAAATTTTTCATAAGAAACTGCCGTACAAAATTATAATTATACCCTGTGATAGTGAAAGAATTTTGTTAAGAAGTAACTTATGATTCGCTCACCCTTTTTTTGCTATCGATCTTGAAAAGTCGCTTGATTTGGCCTAAATCTACTGTAATTATTTCACCTGATAGAAGGCTATTGTGGGACAAAGTGCTAGTACCACCATTTTATGTCTTTCTTGTTTCTAAAGATTTTCACTCGGTATAACTGAGTCTAAAACTGTCAATCTAAATTAACATCTGTGATCATAATCGTTTCATCTAGAATATAAAATATTAGTTTAGGGTGCTTTTAATATAGTTCATCATTATTGGCGAATTTCTATAGGAAAAATTAGATATTACAACGACTCTTATGGTAACAATTAAGGTCTGGAGGAGTCAACGAATACCGATCTTAATCTCCAGGACACCTTTTGGGGTGCCATTAAAAATGGTATGTATTGGATATAACTAAATTACAAGTGAAAAAACATGGACCAAGACCGGGATATGAACCCTGGACTTTAACCATTCCCGTAGTAATAATCCCAGTTATGGGCCACGTTTTTTCACTTTTAATTTAGTTAAAATAACCCTTGCAAAAATGTAACTCATTAAATTTAGTTGCTTACCGTTGAGTAGGCAGAAATATTATTTTTTTAAATTCAATCACGCAGCTGAACCGCAAACGAGAGTTGAACGAATTTCCAAAATTAAGTTAATATATTTTAAGGTTTCAACTAAACATTTCAGAAATTGGTCTATTAACGAATAGTTACAACGAATCTACCTCTGTGATAAAGGTGAACTAAACAATACAGAGATAAATTAATTATAGAATCTACCACGACTAATGAACCTTGTTGTATCTCGGCAGAGTAATACATCTTCTAAGATTACTTGTTTTTACAACACAACAAACATAAAGGTATTTAACGTATTTAAAACTTTCCTGATTTTTACCCGAACAGGAAGTATTTTAACACTTACACTATCTTATATAGTCTTATCTTATTAAACGTGCAATTCTTGTATATTTGTTTATAAATTTATTTCGGGGATCTCGCTAACGGCTCTAACGATTTTGGTGAAATTTCGCATATATGGGTTTTTTGACGTCTGGAATAGAATGCGCTAGGTCTTATGTCTGCAAAAATGGGCATAAACTCGGTAAAATGCTCATTAAATTTAAACTCTAAACGTATTTTACATATCATCTTTGAGACCACTAAGTATAGGCGAATAGAAAATACACAAGAATTGCTCGTTAAATAAGATAAGATTTAACAAACATAAATCATTAACAATGTATCAGGTGGTATAATTTTCAACTTATTTCTTTATTCAAACACCAAACGTAACTAAAACATTATTTTTGTGCTGTTATTAACGTTCTGAAAACCTTTTCACCAGTTTCTGCATTCTTTGCATTTCTATAAAGGCAAAATAAATTATCTAATGATTATAATTATTATTTGTTATTTCTAAAACATATAACAAAAATCTAATATGGCCTGTTGGATAGGTTACGTAACCTATATGTACCTATAGAGGATTTTGGACGTCAGGATGCGAATGCGCTAAGTTTTATATCTGCAAAAAAATCTTATAAAATTTTTAAACTAATTACACTCATGTTTTTTTTTATTATTTAAATAAACAGTTCATATGTACGTAAGATCGAAAAATATTCATATTTTTTCAGTATGCAATTTGTATTTACATACATTTAAAAAAAAAAATAAAAATATTGAACGATGCTCGGTCACCCAGGTACTACCTATATAAAACTCCACATCTCTAACAGAATTTCGCAAATTTACGCTGTTTAAGAAAAATAGTATTACAAATATTTAAAATATAAATATCTATCTTGTTTTGTAGTAGGTATTATTCTACTCTTCTTCCCGAGCGTTTTGATTTGTAATTCATGTAAATTTATTATGCATTTTTATTGAGAAAGTTAATAAATATTAATGTAAAATATACTTTGTGGTTGACTTTTTATTTTTTTTTTCTAAATTTACCTTCCTTATGAACTCTGTCCCAAAGGAGAACTACCATGGTGAAAATACCAAATATCCTTAATAAACGCTGATAAAAAATAAAGGCTACTCATACGCATTCAGTGTTTCTGGCCATCCCTTGATACAAAAAATTCATGAAATTGATGAAGAAAAAATTCCACGTGTCATTTTTAAGAATTTTTTATGTATAATTCATTGTATAATTGGCAGTAAAAAAGAGCCTGAGTATGATCTAATAACATTACAAATAATAAAATTAGAGATCAATGATGGAAAAAGAAAATCGTAATTAGGTAAAAAAAATGAGTTTCGTATTTAATTAATATAATTACATTATAATAATGATATTATTTTTTAAACGTTAACCTCCAACTTATCTATTTGCGTCCACTTCAATAATATCAAATTTTAATTATAAATTATAATTAGTTTATTTTAAAATAAAATACTAACTTTTTTTCTAGCTGGCATAATTACCTGGGGACAAGTGATTTACTATATTACCTTAAAATAACAATATCTACATAAACGTTATTCCAATATCAAACAACTGTACTTCGGGAGTGGCAGCGCTCCTTTAAAAAACAATTTCATAATGATGTAATCATTTTATCACAAATCGGTGAAATGGATAGTTTAGATCAATTCATTGGCTACAACTTTCCCGCTGGAAGTTTGTTTATAACACAAAAATAAAAAATTTCCTCGCTTAGTAACTTTTTCATGTCAGTCTGTGATAATTCTCAAATATTTTCAATTATTAAAATTCGAAATATCTGTTAAAATAAAAGTTTTTTATACTGTTAGAATCCGTACTTTATGTAGATTAAGAATGTCTACATTTTATTTTACTGAAGCCTTTCCATCGAGTTACAACAGCGAGTTAACGACTGCTCGCACATTACTGAAATATTACCAGCTAGCGTGTATCAGCATGGTGACGTCAGAGTGAAACTGGCGGCACAGTGCCGAGATCAAATAAACGGTTTAGCCCTTGTTATAGAGCCCTCACATGTGCATCCTTAGCAGTGAACGTCGTGCAACAAATATCCCTACTATAGCAACAAATATCCCTACTGGTCTCAAATACCGATTACGATTAAGGTGTTAAGGAAATTAAGTATTCAAATAATGAA
>JAGFPH010009951.1:0-10227 GCA_018207615.1 Philaenus spumarius
ACATTTATATTTTTAGGAAAAACTCTAAAAAAATTTAATTCTCGTAGCAAAAATCAAAAAGAATAGTTACTTCCGGTTGTTGGATTTTTTTGGCTAACGAACTCGTCCGATCCACATAGACAACCAACATGTGTACCAAATTTGAACCAAATCGGACTTAAAATACGGCCGCTAGAGTGCGAACACATATATACATATATATATATATATACATTTTTTTTAACCCCCAAAACGTGTTCTGGGTACTCCCGACATTGGGTCTCACCATAAGGGCCACTGCAATAGCTCATTTTTCCTATGGAAATTCGCTAATTAGAAGGTTAAATCAGAAATTAGATTTTAAAGTCAATTAAATTTATACTTCTGGTTGCAGTAGACATACAAAATAATTTCCGTATATTAAAATTTACTTTGCAATTAGTTTTTAAAGTTTTGTGAAGTAGGCTTGATTTTTAGTTAGCCTGTTTCAGAACCGTAGTTTCGTTATTAAAAAACATTTACAAAGTGTTGGACCCGAATTAATTTTTACTTTCCAGATTAAATGAGGTAGAAAAATGTGAACTGATATTCAAATGATCAAAATAGAATATAATCGATTTACTTTTATTTAGCAAATCCCTACCTTCTTTGCACCGTTAAACCTAAAAGAAAAGCAATTAGTTATGCTTCTATTATCCTATATTGCACATAGGTCACATACGATAATTTTCGTAACATAAATTAACTTGATGTATAATATAAAAAAATTGCTTTTAATTTCATTTTTTGTAGAAAATAATTCGACCACGCAGCTGGACCGCTGGCGTGAGTTGAGCAAATTTCCAAAATTAAGTTTATATGCCTATGTTTTAGGGTTTCAACCAACAATTTGGGAAATAGTCTACTCACGAAGGCGTTGAACAGCTGTCTGCGTGTATGCAATTTATTAGTAGAATTTGTTTGCGCCTAGTGGCCTCGCGAGTTTGCACCACTTGGCTTCAAACCGGGTTCTTTTATGGTATTTTACGTTTTGGTCGATTTTGGGGGAACCAAGCGAGCTATAAGGTCGCGTAAAAACACGAAATGTGCAGAATAACATCCTACATTTATAATTTTAGAAAAAACTCCAAAAAATTTCATTCTCGTAGTAAAAATCTCAAAAAATAGTTACTTTCGGTCAAAAAACGTACTTCCGGTTGTTGGATTTTTTTGGCTAACGAACTCGTCCGAGCGACGTAGACAACCAACATGTATACCAAATTTGAACCAAATCGGTCTTAAAATTCGGCCGCTAGAGTGCGATATATATATACATATATATGAATTTTAATGACCCCCCAAAACGTGTTCTGGGGACCATGATCGGTGCTCATTTGCTACTCCCGACCTTGGGTGTCACCATAAGAGCCACTGCAATAGCTCATTTTTCCTATGGAAATTCGCTAATAAGCGAGAATGTTTCTTTAAACGTATATTGATATATTTGCATGAACTGTGCAAACGAAATCGTTGATGTGTACAAATATTAGTTTATTTGCTTTTTACTTTTTAATTTATTCATTTTAACTATTAAATAACTAAGTGTAGATAATTGTGATTTCATAGTGAAAAAATAAATTTTTAATGTAGATGTATGTTGTTAAGACTATGCAATTTTGTTATGGTTGATTACTAGAAATATATTTCATCTTCGTTTTAATTTTAATTTACAAGAAGAAGATATTTCATAAATATTTGTCTTCGTTACTTAACATTTCCCCTTATTGTCCGCATTTGTGACAATTTTGAGGCGTTATTGGTAAACAAAACTAAAATACCTGTCACATACAATAATAATGCCATGGTGTTTTAAAACAGAGTCTTAAAATTACAAAAAAGTCCTAGGTATGAAGAAAATTCCCAAAAAGTCAATAAAATAAAAAATATGCCGTTGATGACAAAAAATTCAAAAGCTTACCAAAAAAATTAGATAATACTTCAATGACATCGTTGTTGGACAACACACCTTGTGCTATATTATCAACCTTAAATATGAAATGTTTCTTTATTTCATATAAATATTAACAATTATTCCAACATAATTATTGTAAGTTTTTGTATTTGAACTTGATTGACCTTAAACTGTAAAATTTTACTATACACTTCCAACTAGAGCTCAATGTAGGTGATTACACAACATCAACGTGTCTAAACGAGTTCTGCAACTGATGGGCACAAAGATCACCGATAATACCTGTTGCTTTGAAACATTCTCTTTGTGCTTTGAGCGTTATTGATTAACTTCAGATATATTCTAGAAACTCTGAAGCAGAATGTTCAAACGTGTTTAGTTTACATGTTTGTCAGTGTTCTGGTTGTATGACAGCAAAGGGATATTTTTCCCCTTCATATTACATTATATGTGACTAGTAAACCCCCAAGAAAAAACAAAATCAGATTAATTAGGTACACATCAGAAAACATAATTTAAAAACAACAGACTTAATATATTTCTACCTATTCTGACGGGAATTTTTAACTTGGTAAATGTCTACAATTATAAGGATTATAAAACTGTAGGCCTATTTGCTAAAATTTTGTACTTATCACATATATTATTTCTCAAGGCCATTTTTTGTCGGTACGCCATAACTTCCTTCATACATCATCAAATTACATGAATGAGGCATCATTTTAAAGCTTTCCTTAACCTCTACACCGGAAAAATATACAAAATACAATTATACATAGAATAAAAAAAATAAATAAATAAAGAATCCGAAAGTACAGTGATGTGAGATCAAGTAAGTTGTAGGGATATTTTCTTGGCGTTGGCAACACTGATGATACAATTTAAACACATCTATTCTTTACTTCAACCCTTACCTATGCCCATGACGCACTAAATACGCACTATACGATACTAAATATACGGTGTGTACTTTAATTAAGTGGGATTTAAGTAAGTTAGAATGCGAATGCTTCGCATGGGTCAGCTACTATTCATTATTATATATCTAAATAAATATAAAAATATTAACTTTTAATAAATTTCTAACTTTATATTGATAGATCAAATGATTTAGAAGTTTTTAATATTATATTGAAGCAATTAATAATTTAATATGTTTATTTTTTCATGTTACGAAGATGTATGAATGTTTCCGAAGTTAAACGAATGGGTGTCTCTTCTTTAAACTTGTATAAATGAATGTATTGATAATAAATGGATGTATTCACATTAATTGTATAACCTTAAGTCAAATCTTATAACGTTTTATAGGCTACTTTAGTTCTTCAACTCATATTTTAAGACAATTAACTTCACAAGACTTAGGCCTATATTCATTGAAGTTGTAAACATAACCCTAAAATATAATATACTCTAGGTTTTGTTTAAGTATTACAGATGAAGGGTGAAATCACCTCTTATAGTATATCGTTTCTAACGTACGTACGTACGGATGGACAGACGTACACTCGCTTTTATAGTGATGAGCCGCAGGAAAAGGTACCTTATGATACATGACTTAAATTTTCACTACAGCGGTTTTAGCGAATAAATGTCAAAAATATCGATTTTATGTTTTTGTTGGTTTTGGCTAGACCATATGTTTTTGTGCTAGACAACTTATGTTATAATGCATTTTTTGTATTGGAAGAAGGTTTAATATTGAAAATTCCAAACCCTTGCACAATAAACAAAAGGGACCCTATGATACAAATGCATATTTGCAGGATGTATCATAAGGTCCCCTTTTTCAAAACCATCAAATTTCAAGAATTTTACATTATAAAAGGTGTTATAATGTTCCAACAGTCGTATATCTCTGTAAAATCAAGTTTAAATGTTTTATGTTGGTATTAATAATATGTCAACCAATGGTGTTGTTAAAGCTTGGAATAATCGACTGCAATCGTCTGTAATAACTAAAATCGTCTGCTGCATGTCCCAAGCTAAACATTGGATGTACTTGAATATTGAATTGTTTTAATTAGTCCAATAGTCCATTTCATTTAAGTAGTAGAAAAGGGTCTTGAAATGTAACCTAAAACATTTACTTACCCACTTGTTTATTTTATTTCCAATTTTTAAAGGCATTATTATTGACAAATCATTACAATAAACCTTGGTTTTATAGCAAATTTAATTCTTGTTCTAATGGTTTTAATTGCAATTCGGTACGTTGATTAGTTTTATTTTTATCAAACAAATAGTGAGGCAAAATAGCATGATTTTGAAAAAACACAAAATACGCGACTACAGCCAAACGGTTGAGAATCGGACATGGGTCCATATGAACTTTTTTATTCCATTTAGTGAGTAGAACACACTGGCGAAGTTAATGGTGTCAGTAGAAACTCACCCTGTATACACACTTAGAAATTTATGAAATTTTGGAATATTTTCATTACTAAAAAAAATGTTTTGAGTTTGATTATGTCAGTTTTTACATGATTTAGCAAAAGAATGTTTTCAAAAAAACATAATTTAATTTTGTTTAGAGACCAAAATACTATTCTTGATAAATATTTTATGCAGTTTTCTTTAATAAATGAAGTTATGCCATCTGGAAATAATATCAATTTCAAATTAGTATCATGAGAAATATCATTAATATAAATTACCCTAGAAGAAGCCACATACAAAATTTCGTTCCAATCCGTTCAGTAGTTTTTGAAAAATCTTGATTTAGTAACTTTGGCAACCCCAGGCCCCCCTAAAATTTAGAATTTTTTGAAAACCTTTCTTATTGAGCACCTATGGTCCTAGAGGAAGCTATACACAAAATTTCGTTCCAATCCGTTTAGTAGTTTTTGAGATTTCGTGATGAGTCACTGAGTGAGTGAGTTGTATTTGGCTTTTATATAGATATGTATTTCAATATATTGGTTTTATTTATTGATTAAATTTATGGTAGTATTTTAGATCAATTCCAATAAACACGTTGAATTTAATCAAAAAAATTGCTTTTTACAGAAACAAATATATTTCATTTGTTTTCTTTTACTAATTATTAATAAGAAACAAAATTTCCTTTCACACCTTAAAAGATTACCTTAAAATAATGTATTCAAAATTGTAGAACTAATTATAAAATTTTAGTATTCATAGTAAGGAGTATAAGAAAGCAAGGGTGTATTTTTGTCAAAAAGTGTATATTTGGTGTTATCAAAATTATTTAGCATCATTTTAATTGTGAAATATTTAAATTTCAGTAGATTTTTTACTTTCAATACAACTTTGATACGTATTAAATATACGTAATCGTATCACTATGTGTATTATTGCTAGGCTGTCATTTGCCTAACTTTCATATTTACTTACTGCTTTGTTTAATTACAATGTCTCGTTTATATTAATTTGTTCCTCAATTTTACTTGTCTTACTATTTCCTTTGGTTAGTTTGTTTTCTCGCTCTGCTGAAAATGAACTAAGATACATACTGCGAAAAGTTATCTAAAAACATGACTATTCAACTTTTGTTTCAAGTTAAAATGTGTTTAAAAAAATAGTTTCTAAAATAAAAGTTTATCATATACTATGAGTGAAAGATATTAACTGATTATACATTAATAACTGCAACAGTGTACGCCAAATTTCATTAAATGGTTAAAAATTATATTTTAACTAATACACTATTAATCGTTTTAATATTATGCAAGACTGATACTTAAAAAGTAATTTTAATTTCTTTGAATATTATCCAAAAAGAAATGGTATTTACATTACTGTTTTTTACCTAACTAAATAATACATTAAAAATAATATAGGTGACGAAATAGAGACAAAATGCGCATCTAAACTTCATTTAATTTATGAATTTCCTAAGAACGCGTTATATGTGAAAACTGCCCGAAAATGAAGTTTTTAGTGCTTAGCAAGGGCAAGTTAGTATTTAGTCATGAATTTGAAAACAAGGATCGAGTTAGACGAAACTCACTACATGGTTTGATTTTGGGACAGTAAACGGACAGTAAGTCGTTTTTGGAATCCGGAGAAATGGTAAGGCTAAGTATTTATCTTATACTCATTTGATATTTTTACTCGAATCTGAGGGCAAAGCAATGGTTTGCTACTAGTTTATATTAAAACGCATCTAATGCAAAGTAAGTCATTACAGTATCAAAATGTCGTTATAGTTTTGGCGAGTAGCTATAAACTGAAATTCTATTGAGTAAATAGTAATAAGTTTTAAATTAATAACATCAGAGAAATTATGATTGCTTTGAATAAACATTATTTGTCCTGGAAGTATCTGACAAGTGTAAAGTTTGCTTTGTCAACTTGTTTCCTTAAGTTGACTTTATTTTCATCTCATATCATTTTAAACCTCGGTTTTTCTAATACAAAAAATTATCTTTATTCAAGAAATGTTTGTTTTACTTACAATAAGTGGTAAAATAATAATAGTTTACATTACCAATAGCTAACAGCTTTTCACAATAGTAATATAATTCGTCTAAGTAAATTTACAAAATAAAGGAGACTTTGATGATTTTCAAAATGATATTTCCAAGCAAACAAAAACATCAGTAAAGATATATACATAAATAATTGAGATACAATTTGGAAAGTTGCCATTTCCTTTCAGATTGGAATGCAATCGGTGTTTTGTTGTTTTTCCAAATGAAGGAATTTTATTTATCTTTCTCACATTCAGTTTAAATACTATTGGTAAACAAAATAGCAATAGAATACTATTGCACTGTTGCACTTGCTGCTACGTCACTATATAATAATTATTTAAATTTTAATTTAATGTTTTTATTAGTTTTCATTCATTATGTTTAACATAAAGAAACGTAGACTAATAATATATGTAAAATGATGTTTGGTCGGAAAAATATATGTATCAGTATCAAGCAGAATAGTCAAAAAATTGACTTTCATAGTAATTTGTAATGTCTATGACGTATCAAAAATAGCAAACATACAAATTTTAAACAATTTTATTTTATATATATAACTCATTGTACACTCACTTTATTACATACTTTAAATTTATAATTCTTGAAAACACAAATTTATTTCTTAAAACTGTTTATGGTTCTTTCTAAAATATGCAATATAGGCCTAACTTGTAATATTAGTAAAAGAAAACAAAGTTATAAATTTAAAAAAAAACTAAATTGCTTTCGAATATTAAGCCTAATATTATATAAAAAGTAAACTAATAAGCGATAGTACAAAACCTAAGTATATTGTTTGACAAGTATTGTTTTAAACTTCATCTACAAAAGAGTTCAGTACTAATTTTATTGAAACGTTCAGAACATGGTAACACACTTAAATGATTATATCAATTCACTTAATATTTTAGTAGAAAAGTGTTGCATTTGTGTGATAAATCCTATTGTTTATGCAAAGTAAACGTTTGCCATAACGTTGTTAAATAGAAATTATAATAATATACTGTATTGTATCAGTTGAAGCTTATTTTACAAATTCGTTCCCCCATATCTTGTTTTACGACAGAGTAGAGTTTAAAAATAAATACATTATGTCAGGTTTATTTTTATGGTTGTGTGTTTTCACCTTGTAAGGTTAATATTTATTTTACGGTATTTACCTTAAGAGTTTTATAATTTTGAACCATGTATGGTTGTCTTATTTTGGGGGCTGTATCGGATCCGACTTACGAATCAAGCTTTTCTTGGCTTGAGAGGTCTGACTCGCAACTTATTGGTTGAAATAACTTCTGAGACGTTAATAGTTTGTAAAAAATGTATAATTAATAATAAAATATTTTACATGACATATGATTAATTTGATATCTACGTTTTTTCTAAATTAATAACATTCAGAATTTTTATTGAATTTATTGAACAGGTGTTAAATCAACATGATACTTCTTTGAAATGAAAATCGTTCTTAAGAAACTGTACAAATAATTTAATTTACAATTTCTTAATGTTTAATTTATAAATTTGTCTCTTTCTCTAAATTTTACTTAAGGGTCTGCTCCAGTAACGAGAAAGCAACCGGAAACGCCAGCGCTTCTCTCTATAGACTAATCTAAACAGTGCAATTTCTTGCATATGAGCGCTTTGACATTGCCTCATTTCAAACCATTTTATAAATCCATCTTTTGTAATTGAGTGCTGAAAAATTTAAATATCTATATACCGGGTGTCCCACGAAGAGGTCCCTATTTTTGAATTGATATGGCAGACGTATAAAGCGCGCTACAGACTTGAAATTCTACAGTCGTGACTAACACATATGTAAAACAAATACCCCTGAATATTAGTTAATTCTGACTGATCCAAACAAAATGGCGGAAAAACAAAAAAACAACAAAATCAGCAATCGTATTTTAAGGGTAAACCTACTTTTATTTAGAATAGGAACAGCTACACTGTTTAGACTATTTTAAATCTATCAGCTGACTGCGTGTATCCACAACAATGAACATATTTGGTAATAAACATTGGCATTTGTTATTAAGTTGCATTGTAAAATGTCTTATGTACCATGCCGTTTTCAACTGAGCAAAAAGTGAAATGTTGTTCCTGGGTTATTGCCTTTGAAAATGATTATGAAGCAATAAGGTGTTTTAGGGAAAGGTACCCAGGTGTAGTTCCACCGTCAAGGAAATCTATTTGTAAGTGGAAGACTATCTTACTAGAAACGGGGTCAATACAAAAAAAAATAACCATAGATCCTCCAACATAGAAAATGAAGAAATCGTATGTGCTGCTTTCATGGAATCTCCAAATACGCCTAATTCATTAAGAAAGGTGGAATCTGCTACAGGGATACCGAAGTCATCTGTCCAAAGGTATGCCAAAAAAACAAAATCAAACATTATAAAACTCATTTAGTTCACGGACTGCTTGAAGATGATCCTGACAGACGATTGGAATTTTGTTCGAAAATAATTGAAAAGACTGACGTAGATAGCAAATGGCATGAAAGAATCGTGTTTTCAGATGAAGCGACATTTTATCGAACATGAACTGTAAACAGGCATAATTGTCATTACTATAACACAAAAAATCCACATATCTTACGAAGAAAAATTAAAAAGAGAAATAAGAAGAGATTTAAGAAGAGAAATTAAAATCAATAGGTATAACAGTTTGGGCTGATGTTACCAAGGATGGTGTTTTGTCGTATGACATATCCCGACAAACAATGACTGGATCAGTTTTAAGCAATCACATAGTTGCTCATCTTTCTCAGCCTGAGATTAAAGACGTTTTTTTCCAACAGGATTGAGCTCCTCCGCATTATGCTAATGTGGCCAAAGCAGTTTTGGACCAAAATCTTCCTAACCGTTGGATAGGTCGTGGCAGCAGCTTTATGGACTGGCCCCCAAGGTCTCCAGACTTGACTGTTTGTGACTTTTTTCTGTGGGGCTTTTTGAAGGAGAAGGTTTATTGTCATAACATTGCGACAGACGATGAACTAATGAGGTTGATCGAAGAGGAACTGTTGTTGATACCTCGAGAGTTGTTCAGCAAAGCGTATGACTGTTTTCTATTTCGTTGTCATCAGTGCATTGCGATCGATGGACATCAGTTTGAATAAGGTTTATGGATCAAATAGATTTAATTTATTTATGAGTTACTTATATCTTTAATTCCCTAACGTTGTTTAGAGCTTAGTAACATCGTTAAAATTCAATAATTTTGTTGTAACACTTAAGCAAATAAAACTATTTCAACGAAAAGGTACTATTTCTTTGATATCCCGCCATTTTGTCCAAATGTGTCAGAATTAACTGATACTCAGGTGTATTTCTTTTACATATGTGTATGTTAGGACTGTTGAGTTTCAGGTTTGTAGAATGTTCGGTGCATCTAATATATTAATTCAAAAATAGGGACCTCTTCGTGGGACACCCGGTATATAAAAGCGAAAACCCACTGACTCACTCTTCACTATTTCTCAAAAACTACCGAACGGATTGAAATGAAATTTAGTATGTTGCTTCATCTAGGGCCATAGGTGCTCAATAAGAAAATGTATGAAAAAATTCGAAACGTTAAGGGGGTTTTAGGGGGATCAAAGTTATTAAATCACGATTTCTTCAAAACTACTGAACGGATTGGAATGAAATTCGGTTTGCAACTTCCTCTAGGGCCATAGGTGCTTACTAAGAAAGGGTTTGAAAACATTCGAAATTTTATGGAGTTTTGGGGGGGATCAAAATTAATAAATCACGATTTCTTCAAAACTACCGAACAGATTTGAATGAAATTAGGTATGTAGCTTCCTCTAGGGCCATAAGGTGCTTACTAAGAAAGGGTTTGAAAAAA
>JAGFPH010009951.1:10945-28841 GCA_018207615.1 Philaenus spumarius
TTTAGGGGGGTTTTGGGGGATCAAAGTTATTAAATCACGATTTCTTCAAAACTACCGAACGGATTGTAATGAAATTTGGTATGTAGCTTCCTCTAGGGTCATAGGGGCTCGCTAGGAAAGGGTTTCAAAAAAATTCGAAATTTTAGGGGGGTTTCGGGGGATCAAAGTTATTGAATCACAATTTCTTCAAAACTACCGAACGGATTGGAATGAAATTTTGTATGTAGCTTCCTCTAGGGCCATAGGTGCTCACTAAGAAAGGGTTTGAGAAATTTCGAAATTTTAGGAGGAGTTTGGGGGGATCAAAGTTACTAAAATCATAATTTCAGATCTTTTATTATTATGACAATAGTCTGTTGCTTTTATTATTTGAGATCTATATATATAAAAGCCAAATACCACTCACTGACTGAACGCTTAAAAAGAATACAATTACGTTAAAAAGACTGAAAATACCAACCACCACTGGCAACGTCGTATGGGTCAGCTAGTTCTTTATAAAATTGCGGATCCGGCTTGCATTTCACTTTTAATTATAAATTTTGTATTGTGTAAAGAAAAAATTTCAAGTTTTGATACTTCAAAAATGACAATTATGTGACAAATTAAAAGCAAATTTAAATTTTAAACGCAAAACGGATGCGTATTGTGACTGTACTTAAAATGAGATCTTGCAAACAATTTCATGATAAAAAATGAACAAAATAAATGATTTGAAATTTAACATTGCTCTTATGGGATAAAAATCCAAGATGGCCGCCACTACAGCAGACCCTTGATGATAAGTTACTGAATTTATTAAACTAACTTCAACATAATGTATAATGTCGTTAAGGGAAACTATACTAATTAATTAGTATGCAGTTACCTTAATATTTAATATATAAAACTTATTCTTTATTAAAATAGGATAGTAACAAAATAGAGTATAAAATATTTGAAATTAAAAGTTTGTTAGTTAAAGTAACATAATTCTTTATTTTAAAGCATTAACGTAAATAGCAGTTTCTGTCCTTTTAAATTGAACCTGAATCTCCTTTCAATTGATTATTAGGTATTTTTTAAATAATTGGCAGAATCGCATATATTATTTCTCAAGGCCATTTTTTTGTCGGTACGCCATAACTTCCTTAATACATCATGAAATTACTTGAATGAGGCATCATTTTAAAGCTTTCCTTAACCGCTACACTGGAAAAATATACAAACAGCTTAAAATGCATGTATTAATAACAAAAATTGATAAAAAAAACGTTTATATTATACTTTGTATGTTCCTAATGAAAGGCGCCATCTATTAACCATCTGTTTAACTAGCATGACAGCTGTTAGTTAGATTGTTTACACTGTAAGATTGTATAGGGAAACTGTTATTTATAAACCAATGTAAATAAATAAACTTAACTAACTGAATTAAATCAACGTGTTAAATCAGGTAAATGTAGGCCTACTCTGAACTTGCGAAATATTCGCACGGGTCAGCTAGTTCTCTTTAAAGAAGACCCGAAAATATTGCTTAGTTAATGTTGCTCTTAAATTATGAATTTATTTTATTATATATATATTATTCTATTTACTGTCTGTATATAATCTTACTTTAATTATATGGATTTGATTTCGTTTATTTAATTGGCTTAACCTCGATATCTGTCTTAACATAAATTGACATTTTTAATTTACTTACATATTCGTGATTTCCCCTTTCACTCACTTTTTAAACTGATACTATATTATCCATTAATTATTTTATTTAACACTTTATTGTCATGATTTTATTTATATTCGCACTTTCACTAACACTATTTATCCGCTGGTTACTGCAAATGGATTTTGAAATTGATAACTGATTTGAACTTGATTGGTGATTTTCATTTGATGACTTAATGGGTGATTTTTTACTTTAGTTAATATTGTGGCTGTTGAAGCGGGCTTTTAGGTTTTGCCCATTCAAAATATTTTAAAAGAAGACCTCGATTTTCACACTCTTGTCCCACTCCTGATTCCGCGTCTGGTTGAAAAATCGTTTGTCATTGGCTAAAGAATTTTCACTCACTCCTCATTGACCTTTCATTTTTGTAAAATATTTATCTATTTGTGAACTCTTATCAAACTATTCCCATTATATTCTGCATTGTTCGCTAAAGCTATGTGATATGTAATATGAGTCCTTTCACTTGTTTCAGAGCAAGCTCTTCTAATGCAGCTGACTTGTTTGAAATGTATGGGAACGTAACATTATAAAGGTTTACACTTGTGTTGCTAGTATCAGTTGTAATGTCATATCTGTGTCTAGGGCAAATATTTCTTCTTAACTATCTTTCTTTGAATATTAAAATATTTTTTTTCATTTGTTTTATTTTTAATTTGAATTAATTAAGTATTTTGGGATATTTAAGTCCACCAATATATCGCTGACAAATATTAAATATAAAATCTAATTAATTGCTAACCTATAAAAAATTTCTCGTAATACTTATTTATGTGATGAGGGGAGGTACAAATGTATTTACCGGAAGCATATAGTTTTAAAGTTATAAACCTATTACTTTTTATAACTTCGGATACAAACAAATGTTAAAATAGGAATAGGTTTATTGAATAGTCTGACTACCCTTGCCCGGAAAACATGTGTATTATTAATGTCTTTGGTTTGTGTTTTGTGTATTGCACATTATTTTGTGACAAATAGGTTTACTACGATCTCACTGGTGGTTAAAATTTGTTTTATTTATTTATTTTAAAGTGTAATTTATGTGCCGAAAGATGGAGCAACCAGAACTGTGAACGACAAAACTAATAAACAATGAATGATAGACAGTCCACAGGAAAACCTACACATATTATAACATTTGTTACTAAATATATAAATCTGTTAGCTTAAATAATGAAATTCTGATACTAAGACTATACGAGTTTGTTTAAATTGCTAAAAGATATCAAATTATCAAAAAAATCAAAACCAGTATTAATATGGATGTATTAAGTAAAATTATATTGCTGCTCAATACGTATTAAGTACAAATATTACACAACTACTGTTAAGTGTAGATATCCTATTAATATTACATCAACTAAATATGGGTCAGGTTTTTAGGGTTATTTAGTTTTTCCCTGAGTTTGTATTGTGTTTTTAGCTTTACGTCGAAAGCAAAACAGTGATGTCAAAAAGTAGTGTTACAAAAGTTTTAATGAGTAAGCTGAGTATCAATTATTGCAGTGATTATTCTTGTAAAAGTATACGAATGAGAGGAAAGGAGGGTTCGGGAAGGGTGGGGAGAGGTGAGGAGTCCACCTTATAAGCACAAATATAGTTGTCATAACCAGTCCACTTCAAAGGTTACTGACAAAATAGCCTAAGTGATAAGGGCAAAAGTCACTGATAACAGAGCTCACATCAGATTACTTCAATAACTGTTCTGCTTCAGTACATTACAGTCCCTTGCGTCGACCTGCCCTCTTGCTTTATCCCAATTTGTTATTCCCTGCTATAAATATCTTCTACTATACATTCACTGCAATACATTAGCAACAAAGTTTTTCAAGGCTTTGATGCCAATATTCTTACCGTAGCTGAATCGCCATTACAACCATGCCTGAACCTCATTTTCGCTACTTTTTCAACTCGATTACCATTATTTTGGATTGCAAATACCAATAGCCTGGCTACAAAAAATCGAATAGCCAGGGTTGGTGGTGGTTGAAGGCTTTTGCCTAAAATGCTGGATGATAGTTCGCCAGTAAAGATTTTTTCAACACTGTAATTCGGCTTGAGAAAACCAGTAAATATGTCAATCCCAGAGGTTATGGTTTATGCCTGGCAATCTTACTATACATATGCACACAGATCTACACACTGAACTTCTGTTTTCAACAAGAATCCGTGTTTAAGAAACTTTAACTTCAGTTTTTGAAACTTTAATATTGCACTATTATATTATAAGCAAATGTAGATCTTTTTCCATTTTATTTCCCTTAGCGGAACACGGGTAAGCAGCTAGTATATAGCCTAGTATAAACAAATGTCTCTATGTATTTAGTTTTAATCACCTTGTAATACAGTATCTATGTAACCTAATTTAAGCATTCAAAATCTAAACCATTTAAACCCTAACCCACTAAACTACCTAAAACTTAAATGCTTAGTAATAATAGCCTACAAGTAAATGTAGCGCTAAAGATTTGCATACACTTAACCAATTATTTAGTGCTTATAACTTAACTGAAAGAATGCTAAAGTTATTGATTGATATGGTATTTAGCTAAAAAAACTAAAGCATTTTATATTAGACAAATTTCTATACATTTTCGTAGTTTTTAATAAAATGTGTTTGTGTGTCCAAAGACAATAATAAATATGTTTACTTGAACTAGTCTATTTATTTACTACTAATTACATTAGTGAGCCTTCTAGATTTTTTGTCAACTTAAAGTATGTTCTAGTGTGGAAATGTGAACGTTTTCTTTTAATAACCGTAAAAATAGTTTTTGGCACATAGCTCAATCAATCTTTCCAGGCTACAATTAGTTGGCTTGCAATGGGGAAAGTATAAACCTTAGTAATTGCAATTAAATTTAAATAAATATTAAACAGAAACTGAAAAACTGTAGAAGGCACGTTTTGAGTAACAGTGGTTTTTGTCACTTTATTTAATTGAATTACAGACCCGATTACTTCACTTATTCCTGCCTTATCGGCTCCTGCAGTAGTACCTAGTTTATATATATATATATATATATATTGACAAGTATTAATAATATAAATAATCCGTTGTTTAAAAAATGAATATATTTTAAAACTCTAAAACCCTATTTTGTAATATCTTAAATCATGAAAACCTAACTGCAAAACCAATATATTTCCATACCAAATATGTCTCCGTGAGACAATAAAATAAATGTACGTAAAGCACCCTTTGCTTTTTGTCCTCCCTAATGTACTGTAACGTAAATTTACTACCTTTATAAATATACATTAGTATTCCTTATTACATCCTACAGGTCTCTAATCTATTTGCAGCTTTTGTTTCTGATGACTCAAAATTGTTTATTGTTTGTTCAAAATTTGATCAATTGTTCCATACTTTATTAGTTTAAAAATTTCTTTGGCTTACTTCGAAATTTCCTATATTATCATTTCAAGTACCCATGGTACAATACTAATTTAACTTTAAAAATTAAATACATATTGACTATTGCATTGTTCTTTTTTAATAACTATCGTGTTATCTCCATTTGTATGTATTAGGATTTTAGCCTAAAACTCTTCCTCGTTATTTCTACCACTATTTCTTTATTTTATTTACAGAAACATTGACTGTCATCTGAGTTATGTAACTAACAAATAAACAGTTAATATGAAGTTTACTAATGTGGAAAAACACATTTTATAATTATTATAAATAATAAATATGTACTCCTTCTAATTAATGTAAAGAGTAACTATCAAAAGTGGCTTAACTTCGAAATATAAAACTACGAAATTTGTTTCCTCAGGTTTCGTATCTAAAATGTATTAGGGGCTCTAAAATAGTGCAAAGCTTTACAGTTGCATCTGATGTACATCATTTTGTATATTAAATACATTTAGTTAAAGCTATTATTTTACTCAGTTTGAGTACAATGTTCTGCCCTTGTCGACTCAGTAAACACAAATTACGCTAGGGCTTCGCTAGTATTAGTAGAAAATTGTATTCAAATTGATTATATGGATAGTAGCAGATATAATTTGTATAATAATTTCTATTCTTTTTCTTTAAAAAAATTTATACTTGCAGATCCGTCTTACTCTTCTTTTATTTGGATTTGAAAATTAGATACGTTAGAGCAATATATATATGAAAATTAGAGGTTACAATATCGAGCAATATAGTACAGCACTAAGAAAAACATATGAATTATAACACTAAATTTCGTTACATCGATTAACTCTATAGTAAACAAATTTAAATTATTGGTTCTTTCAACTAAATCTAACTTATAACTTGGTCGAAACTCTAACAAATTAATACAACAAAGAAAGCAAAAATATCTTTTTAGAAAATTCTGAAACTTCACAAAGAGTAATTTCAGCAGGTTTGACTATATTTGGAAACGGGACCATCGGGACCCTTTCAATGAAGCTATTATTCAGCACTATATGTACGCTTCTTCTTTTCCCTGTTGGGTACAATAAAGTTAATTATTTCAGTTCAGTGTGTTTATATTATTTATAAACTATGGCCGTCTGTTTTTTACATTGTTCCTGCAAATTATATCTTTTTAATAGTACTTACGTTGATATTGAATAAAGAAAAGGTTCAAAGCCGCGTAATTAGTGATACACAAAATACAATCAAGTAAATAATGTACTCTGATTACTTTTTATTACATTTTTCTGATATAAACCTATATATTATATACATATATGATCACCAAAAATGCAACCAAACAAGACAGAAGGAACTGTAAGATCACAACATTCATATGTTACGTTTTCGTATTTTCTTTTATCTCCGAATATTAATTGATACATTTTCTATTCTTGCTTTACTAATTGGAAGGAATGTCAATTGGATATGAGTTAAACACAATTGTAATAGTTACATAAACTAATAAGTATATAGGAGTTTATATAAAATTTATAATTTTGTTATTAATAAGCTTAATAAAATTTAGTTATTTTATTCTTCTTTAATTATTTACATTTAATGTCTGTATACTTCATATTTATTTCTTTTTGTTTTTTTACCATAATTAATTGCTTGTATTCATTATTAGTATTTATTTTTTTTCCTGTAATTTTTACATTAAATTACATGTCTTACATATTTTTATATAATTGTATTAATATTGTGGGTTATTATGTAATATTTGACTTAGAATTTACTTATTCTTTGTTGTTTATATGTACTTATTTTGATTGATGTAATATTTTCACTTATTATCGTTTAAATTATATATCCTATAAAGTTTATGAGAGATCTGTATTATGTATGTTTCTAACTAATATATATGTTATTTTGTTATCCTTTTATATATATTCACGTTTTTCCCATTTAGTCACTATCCCCATTACAATAATTAAGTTACTGTTCTCCCATTGGTCGTTATATGTTTAGACGATCCCTTCTACTAAGGCTCTGCCTATATATAGTTAAGAACCATGTTAACAATTTACTTATAAGTTTGTAACCATCACTGATGATGATGACCTGGTCATCGAAACGCGTTTGATTATTAAACGTTTTTTATGAGAAACTGTGTTAGTTTTTTATTATATAATAAGCTTAATGTTTTATAAATTGTATATTCTTATGATACGTTGTTTTCGTTGAGAAAAAGTTTACGTGAAAGTATTTAGAAAAACATTATAAACTATAAGAAGAATGTCTAAGTTTGTATGTACAGTACTTAATTCATAATAAATTTTCTATTTAGAAAAATATTTGGTTTAAGTTATTTTGTATCGTCCAATATATTAGTAATCCGGTTTAGAGAGCGTATCTAAGCATAAGAGCTATCCAATAAGCTCTTGTAAGTTCTATCCATTCAAAAGCACCATTGTCATTAATTATTGGATCACTGACTATTATTTAAAACTATTAAATTTTGTTAATATGCTAAAATAAATATTTATTTTCATGTCATAAAGCACAAAGTTTATTATTACTAATTGCAAGAGTTGGGGATGGAGAGTACAGGTTAAGATTTTGAGGAAAATTTTAAAACTAAGAATAAAGTAAATAAGTTAAATTATGATAAGCATAAATTTGGAATTGTTATCAAAACTTGCTTAATAACAAGTTACATCTATGACAAATTGTATCAGCTTATTTGGTGTATGGTACAATTATTTGAATATAGACTTAATTTTAGTTCTAACATTTGTACTTCTTCCTCTTGGCATATGTTATTGTGAAATATTTTATAATTTATTAATTCTTAAGACAGTACCTACAATGATTCTGAATTTTAAATAGTTCTGTGATAGAACAGTTAGTTTTAGTTTAATTAAAATATCTACTAATACAATAACTTTAATATAATATATTAATCACCTTTTAGGTCCGTCTTTTGACTTCAATTGAGTTGAATCTTGACTAGTTTCGGGATCTTGACCCCATCATCAGATAATATTTATTTCACTCAGAGGAGCTTGTCAAAAATTAAAAAAAACACACACACAACACATACACTCCTGAGTAATCGAAGTACTCCGACAGACATTCTACGTTGATTCTACATTGTCAGACACGTTGATATTTATTTGTGTTAGTGTATGTGTTTTTTTAATGTTTGGTGAGCTCCTCTGAGTGAAATAAACATTATCTGATGATGAGGCCAAGACCCGGAAACTAGTCAAGAATAAATAACTAGTCTACGAGGTAAATTGATGTGTATTATATTTATTTGCGACTAGTCACCAAAAAATGTATATCAAATAAGTTTAAGTTTGTGAAATCCAACACAATTAACTCTTATTTGTCATTAATTTATTTCATACCTTGTTTTAACTACAAGAAGCTAATTATTTCGCTTTCAGAAATGCAAACAGCTTATATAAACATGATAACAAAACTTAGGATAAAGAAGTTAATCATTACATATCCAATTTCAATACAGCTTCTCTATTCCTAAGATATGTTTGGTACAAAATAAAATTGTATTTTTCAAAAATGTTTAATTCTTTCAATATTAGTTAAGTTTAGTTCATACTTGCAATTTGGACTTATTGAAGAATGTTTGTGGTTAATAAGTTATACTAATCCTATTTTGCAAAAAATTTGAATATATGTATTATTATTTTTTACTTTGAAAGAAGGTTTTAACTGTCTTCATTTTATATGTATTAAAAATGCATAATGGATTTACTTTTATGCAGTTACCTTTTCCAGAATTATCACTATTTATATTATGCGATCACATGAGTATACGTTTCACATGAATAAAAATTGCATAAAATCTATTTTTTTTTTTTACATATGGTTTTAAATTCTGTCTTTAATTTATTTAAATTGTAAACCTATTATTGTGCATATGTAATAATTTAGTTGTATTCAATATAATTGAGAGCTAATGACAACTGGAGTATGTTGAGAATTATCTTCTTAGATAAATGTTTATAAATATTGTGATTCTTAAAATTTTCAAAATAAGTTAAAATAAATTTAATAAGTAAATTATGATTAGCCAAATTGTTATGCAATTCAAAACTTTTATCTGTGATAAATATAAAAATATTTTGAATTAATATCCACAGTAACTTTAAAAAAAACTAGTACCTTTGTTTGGCACAAGCTTGAACAAGCAACGAGAAAGTAGATTGTATTCAAAACTGAATATATCTCGTCGAGATATAAATATAGTAATATTAAATAGATCACAGTTTTTATAAATGACTTTGTTTCCAGACAAACCATTGCTCGGAAAAAATAAATACATATGACCTTTTTTATTGAAAAATACCTCTTCTACACGGTGGTATTTTTTATTTTTCTATATCTTCATCCCAGCTCGAAATATTAAGGATAATCGAAAAAAAATTATAATCGATTTTTTTTCGACTTTGAGAAATCGATAGACTGGTAAACGTTTTTTATGTTAATCTACATACTTTAAGGTACTCATACAAAAAAAAGTATTGCAAATTACTGGTAGTTTTAACCTACACCGACTGGGCTATAGATGCAGATAAGAATCACAATGATCTAATGTACTATAATGTATTAAGTGACATAAACATTAATTTAGATTGATTCGAAGTTGGTTACACATAGAAAGTAATTCAATTTTGACCTATTACTATTAAGTAAACTTACTACTTCAGTTGCTATAAAAATAAATAACTAAAACATAAATTAATTTTAAACATTAAAAGCGGAAATCTAATCCTGGTATTTATGTTAATATTTTTGTAAATGTTAATAATAAATAAGTATATAAACTAAATGTATGATGTCTACATAAGTAAGAGATGCTATTAAATAGTGTAAATTTAAAAAAAATGTTACATATTGTAATTACCTATATGAAATTAACAGTTATTAATTATTTTAAATATGTAATTCATATTTTATTAAAACCTAAATGCATACTTTACATATTTTATTTTGTAAATAAAACGTTTAACTCTATCCAACTTAAAAATCTCAATATGTTTAACTCAATATGCTTGAAATATTTTATACTTGATTAAACTAAAAACAATGCCTCTACAATGCCTAGTAAGAAAGTGCAGTACATCATCATAGTCACATCTGCTATTTATATAACATGATCAAAAAGCCTCCAAGAATTTAATTTACTCTTATATCTATTTCAATTTACTGAAATCTACGGTATCTCCAAGTTGTATATTAGGCTACCAAACTGCTTCTCAATACTACAACCACACCTAGATGTAACTTTTAGCTCTATCTTAGTCGAATGCCTTGTGGAACTCAATAAAATAATTGTTATTCAATATCATTCAGTGGCATGCTTAGAATATATAAATATTTCTTGCGACGCGACGGTCACTTGGATAGAACGATCAGTAACAAAATTACAAGTTCAAAACATGAATCTTGGAGTACGGTATGTACAGACAAATCCTGTTGAAATGAAAGCCTGGAATATTGTGTATCAGACATAATACAAAGAATCGAACTTGTATTTATTCTAATAAATAAAAAATGTAATGTATATTTGTAGTTATATTATTAAACAATCTATTTTGCAATACAAACTTTATAAATTTGAAGAAGTTATACAATATAACCTACTATAATACTGTATAAGATACTTATAAAAGAAAATGAAAAACAAATACTATAATTTTAAAGGGTTATAACTAGTAAGTAGCAAATAGTAATAGTTAACCAGTATGTAACAAATAATTGATCGGCGAAATTAATGTTATGTACGGTGAGTAATAATTAAGTGTAATAAAAATTTTAAAAAAAGCTAAACGATATGTAGCTTTATAAGAAAGATAGTTTAGAAATATAATTTGTACCTAAATTAACAGTGTACAAAACTCTTTTAATTAACACAATCACTATTCAAAATTTATAACAGTGAAATGCTTAATAAATTCATCGATGTTAATGTAAGTTAAGTTTGTAATGACCAAAAGTATAAATAGGTACAATATGATCAAACGTAGCCGACAAAAGAAATAGAAAAACACAAAAAAGTGTTAAATCAGTGAAGTAAAACAATTGATTTACTGAATAAGAATGTATCTAGAGAACCGTTAAGAGTACAACTTCCGTTGTCAATAAAACATTATCACAATAGGTTAGCTAGAAAAAATAACATTTCTGTAATTAAATCAGTTCAGCCAAAGTTTTGCCATCAACAGTGAGAAAAGTTACGACTTATTAGAGGTAAATTAATGTTCCGACCAAAGAACTTAGTTTTGCTGCAGAGTTCAGATATCATGCTGTTAGGTCAGATGACGCGCGGGTAAAAGTAAAAGTCCTGGAAGGCCGCCCAAACAATACGTGGCATTTAATAATTACAATTATAAATTAGTGAAAACATTATTTAAACTGAATTAAAAATAATCAAATTGGCAATGTGAAAGAAGAAAATTATCTTATATGGAGAATTTCGAAAAAGAGTGCTATTTTACAACCAAGAAGAGAAGATGATCAGCAAGAACCTAGGAGGATACCGAAAAGAGCGATATCAAGGCTGTTAGTTTTTAACTTCTTTCTATACAGAAAGGTCGTAGAAGTTTTAAGAACTAGCATTCCCGCAAACGTCAACACGCACAAGGAGTAAACAAATATTTATTTGATCTAATATATCCGATAACCAGATCTGTTGAGACAGGTAGTGTCAAGTTTGAACAAGTTCTGACATGTCAATCAGCTTCCAGAACCGCTACAGTTGGGTCGTGTTTACAATGTCTACGGACCGTGGATGTTGAATAACGCATTAAGATTAGGTTTTGTTTCATGTTGCAAAAAATTAAATGTTAAAATCAGTGTATGGCGATAATGTGGTAACTCTAAAGTCTGTGTGGTAATCGTACGAGCGAAAATTAGTCTGTTGAAGACGAGCAACTGTCGGGACGTCTTTCGACCTCAAAAATCAATGAAAACGTACAAAAAGTGCACAATCGAACAGGCGAATACGAGAGCCTACCAAAGAACTTGACAGCTCGTACTGGTTCACGCAAATCGTTTTAATCGGTAATTTGCAAACGAAACGAGTGAGTGCAAAATGTATTCCAGACTTTCAACATATGAACAGAAGGAAAATCGTGCCCCATGTTGCACTGAATTGAAGAACCGTCTTCGGGCAGATCCAGACTTAATGGCCAAAATTGCCACTGGTGGTCCCTGAGACGAAATATCAGAGTTCTCAATGGAAAACCAGTAACTCTTCTCACCCTAAAAAGGCACGTCAGTCAAAGCCAAATTAAAGGAGATGCTCATTGAGGGCATAGTGCGATCTGAGTTTGTTGCAATGTTAACAACTGTAAACTCCGAATTTTACAAGGGATACTGGAACGTTTCTGAAAGGATGTGCGATGAATGAGACGAAGAAAATTTGCCAATGGGTTCCTACTTCATCATGACAACGCCACAAGTCACTTTGATTCGCGAGTTTTTTGTCGATAAATTTGTTTTTGTGTGCCCACATTCACCTTACTCACCAGACTTGGCACCAAGTGTCTTCTGGATCTTCTAAAAAATAAAACAAAAACGTTAAAAACGGAAAACTTTAACACCATTCCTTACATTGAGGATGCCAGGCCCCAGCAGTTTAAAAATGCACTTTCGAAAGAAGCCTTCTAAAAAGGCTTCCGCTCTGGGATTCCACGTTGGGACAAGTGCACCGCTAGCCAAGGACAGTACTTTGAATGACATTAATTCAGTAAACTTATAACTTTGTTTGTAATACAAGTATGCACCGTATTTTTTTATCACACCTCGTATACAGGGTGTACCAGAGCGGGTGGCCGGCTTGTATAGCATTGAAACGAGTATACTTAGACATTTAGTTTAAACTTATAACCCCCTATTTCGACCCCAAGGTTTTCCGGAAAAATATTTTCAACCCTCTAAAATGCACCAAAAGGGGGTTGGTTTTTTGGAAATTTTCAAATGTAAAGATAGGTCGTGTTGTATCTCTTTTCAAAGGACTTGGTACACTGATCATTAAAAAAAAAATTAATTTATCTTGCTCCGTCAATACAGGGTGGCCCGAAACATCATAAAAACGTAAGTTTACATATCTTTTTACATCTGACATAAAAATTTTTTTTAACAGCTACAATTTTTAAAGTACATTAACAAAGATGTGACCTTTCAAACAATATCTAATTTTGGTAGGTTTTCTCACATTTTTAGCAGGTTTCAAAATTTACAACTTTTAGAAGTTTAAAAAGACAATATGTCAAAATTTTCAAATTGCAATGTGGGTCATCTTACATATCATAATTGAAGCCCTTACAATTATCAACATTTTTCATATTTGAATTTTTTTCATTTCCCTATTGTCTTAAAATTTACAGAAAAATATTGTTTTTCTCTTTTAAATTTTTTTCATATTTCTTTGTTACAAATGTTATTACAGTATTATTTTATTTTAGCTTAAATTTTGTTATGATTTAATGTTGACAACTAAAACCCGGATTTTTAAAAGAGATCTTTGTCAATGTAGCCTACTTTAAAAATTGTAGCTGTTAAAAAAAATGTTTTATGTCAGATGTAAAAAGATATGTAAACTTAAGTTTTTATGATGTTCGGGCCATCCTGTATTGACGGTGCAAGATAAATGAAATTTGATTTATATTAATAATATTTTATTTACCTTATATATCATCCGTCAACAATCCAAATTTTTCCTTTGTAGGATTACCGGTTTCAACGGTATACCGTCATCTTCAGATCCTTATTGTTCCTTACTTTCCGCTTGTTCTGGCATCGTCTTCTTTACACATTTGGCACATTTAAAACATTTGTCACATATTAAGATTACAAACACGAAACAAATAAACAGATTAAAATTATTACGAAAACCGACACACTAAGACATATAAAGGTACATTATAGTACAGCAAATCGTTATGTTGGTCAACGAGAAGGTTTATTATTGCCGCGCCGGTCGAACATGTAATTCGGGCGGTCGTCTATTCTGTACTAAACTAAACGGTCTGTTTGTCCTGTAAACTGATCCCCTCCCTCAATCTGATCACAGTATTGAATAGTTCGTTTGACCGGTAGTTAATTTTGTCATTTACTAGCTGACCCGTGCGAATATTTCGCAAGTTCGGAGTAGGCCTACATTTACCTGATTTAACACGTTGATTTAATTCACTTAATTAAGTTTATTTATTTACATTGGTTTATAAATAACAGTTTCCCTATACAATCTTACAGTGTAAACAATCTAACTAACAGCTGTCATGCTAGTTAAACAGATGGTTAGTAGATGGCGCCTTTCATTAGGAACATACAGAGTATAATATAAAAGTTTTTTAAATCAATTTTTGTTATTAAAACATTAATTTTAAGCTGTTTGTCTATTTTTCCCGTGTAGTGGTTAAGGAAAGCTTTAAAATGATGCCTCATTCATGTAATTTGATGATGTATTAAGGAAGTTATGGCGTACCGACAAAAAAATAGTCTTGAGAAATAATATATGCGATTATGTTTTGGTTTTTGTTTTTATTTTTAGTTGCGGCGTATATTTCGAACTCCTCTAACGCTGACATGAAACGGCTCTCTTTTGCAGATGTGAAGTACTTCTAGGTTTTCGTCTATAGATATGTACTTGTGATCATAGTCCATAAGATGTTGAGCGAAGTGTGACATTTGTTCAGTTATGGTTGGTCGTGGTATATGTGAAAACAATTTTATTTTAATGATCAGTGTACCGAGACCTTTAAAATGAGGTACAACACGACCTACCTTTACATTTGAAAATTTCCCAAAAACCAACCCCCACTCTCAAAAAATACCCTTTTGGGGTATTTTAGAGGGTTGGAAACATTTTTCCTGAATTCCTTGGGGTTAAAATAGGGGGTTATCAGTTTAAAATAAATGTCTAAGTATTCTCGTTTCAATGCTATACAAGCCGGCCATCCGCTCTGATACACATTGTATATAAGACACAAAGACACTGACAAAATACACACAGCAAAATAAAAACATTGAAACCTAATTAGCAAACTGGATACGGAAGAACTATGTACATTCTAACATAATGGCGCAAAACTAACGCAACAGAAAGGAACAACAGCCGATAATATAATGAAGGGAGTTAAAACACCAAAACCTAAGATTTATATTATAAGAAACCTGACTGTTGTACTTTAGTATGCCATTAGACCAAATTTAAACCACCTTCAACAACATAAAAGTGATGTTTATCTTTTTTTCAGAAATTCAGTGGGAACTGTGTATTGCCTTAGTAAAGAAACTGCTTTATCTTTAGACTTAAAAACCTCACCCCTCTAATAACAGCATATTTTCTAAATGGCAGTTTTTAGAACAATTTTAATTCGAGATAACAGAAAAACATTTGCATAGTCAAATATAAATAAGTTTAGTTTTAAAAACTCCACTTAAACTTTTATATTATACTAAACATTCCATTATTTGTGTTATTATTTTTCTTAGTTTGATTAATTGTACAGCTTATTTTTCAAGCAAAATTGTTATAGAAATTGATTAGAGATTTAGATGTAATTGCCTTGGGGTATTAACGAAAATGTAGTAAAACAGGGCAAAATGTTTAACAAACCACGATTATGAAATTGGAATTGTCATCAAACGTTTCTATAAGAAATAAAACAACACAATAGATAAACCTTCTTTGATATGTATTTGAAAATTTAGTTTAGTGATTTCAAAACTTTTATAAATATATGTATCGAGTGAAGTAAAAATGATTTATCTTATAAGCTTTTATAGTAAAGTAGAAGAGACAGATTTAAAACTAGGGAAATAAAACTACGATAGGATTTAGATTTATACACAGAGCTCTGAATTGAATATTTATGTTAGCAAAGTTTTCAGTATGTCGTGACATACTATATTTTATCTCGTTTTTTTTATTCAAATTTAAACTTGATAAAAAATATAAAAATCTGCCAATTGTATTCAAATTAATTCTAGGAAAGAATATGCTTTGGACTTAAAACTATATAATAATGATATATAATATACTTAATTTACCCTCGACGTAAGTAAATTAAGTTATATTTTGTTATTTATTAAAAAGTTTTTTTTAACTTATTTAGGAAGCGGAAAAGTAGTGTTGGCTTATCGCGTACGTCAAGCTCCTACTTTTGTGAAATTCATTGTGTAGTTTGGTTTTCTATGCACTACAATCCCTTGACTTATGCTCACTGACATAATGTAGTGCATATATTGTTTTTATATTTAAATAAAATGAAATAAACATTACTAATAATAGTAATTAATTAAACTTCCTCATTAGCAGTTGCTGATATTATTAACATTAATGGAGTCTTTCTAGTTCACACTTAAGCTTAGTTAAAGTCATAGTAGCCTATAAGTAAATATTAAGCTTGACTAGTGAGGTTAAAACGTCCCTTGACTTGATACAATAAAAAAACCTGAGGACAAAATCTCACAACTAATATGTTTATCAACTCAAACAAGTTTCAAAGACAAAGTTGTCATCTTCAGTGATGCACTAGCTACAATAATCAAACTAATTGAGTTATAGTTTGACCAATACTATCTCGTAAGGCTATTTTATGTAACAACGTTGGAGACATTTATTTAGTTTATTAGTTTAAATAATTTCACTAATTAATCATATTCTCATTATTTATATCCAATTAGATTTATTAAACTAAAATTTAAAAATTTGAGATTCACATTATATAAAAAAACATTTATTTTTTATTTTATGATTTGAAGCTAAATTACAAGGAAAATATTATTATTGCCACGCCATACAATAAAGAAGTAGTTTTTGGTTCCTTGCAAACAGCAGTGTGTCTCTGTTTGCGGATGAGTTGGTTAAAATCTAGAAGCAAAAGAATGGGGCAGGATTTTCTATACAAATCATGTAAATTAGTAGTTTGACCACACACTTGAACATATTTTCTGATCATTCAGTCAATCCATTTATTACAATATCCTATCTTTAAGCAAACACAGCAGACCTCTCCGCCAACAATCAACTTACAACATACCTTTACGTTAGTCTTCGTTCGGAAGTACACGATCATGTTCGGCCACACTCGTGTACATACTTAACTAAGAGCAAGCCTCGGACAATTTTATAACGTATATCATGTTATTTTTTTAATGTGTGCTTAGTGTTGTAACGTATTTCATTTAAGCGGTAAGTCCTACCTGATGCAACCGATTGTGATCGGCGAAAGAGCGCTAGCCCAGTCGGTATAGGTTACAACTACCAGTAATTTGCAATACGGCTGAATTTTTTTTTTATAAGTACATTAAAGTATGTAGATTAACATAAAAAAAAGTTTACCAGTCTATCGATTTCCCAAAGTCGAAAAAAAAATCGATTATCATTTTTTTTTCGACTATCCTTAATATTTCGAGCTGGGATGAAGATAGAGGAAAATAAAAAATACCACCGTGTAGGGGAGGTATTTTCAACAAAAAAGGTCATATGTATTTATTTCGTCCGAGCAATGGTTTGTCTGGAAAAAATTCGATAATGCAGGTATGTATTTTGCAGCAGGGGAAATCACTAAAAGGGGACATCTTATTCATATATGAAGCGTTTTCTCATTCTAAATTGGCCAAATTTTAATATATCGAATTGAAACTTGACATAGGAGTTAAAATATATATTTTAAACATTTATGCTGAGTCTCAGCTTGTTATCTTGAAAATTACCCGATCTAGGAGTCGATTTCGATTATCGATTTTAGGAGTACCGGACCCACCAATTCATTTTAAACAGCTCC
>JAGFPH010009952.1:20716-43367 GCA_018207615.1 Philaenus spumarius
TTAATAAATTGTTTGTAAACGGCTTGCAAAGCACAGCACGTTACAAACATAGGCCTACATACAATAATTTTAGGTTAGGCCTAGAAAGAATTTTAAGTTTAGGCCTAACCTGAAATTATTTTATGTATGTTGCCGTTAAGACAGGTAAAATAAATTAAACATATACACAATAATTTTAGGTTATTCAGGTGTAGGCCTAGACTGATGAACGAAAATTTTATGTTTATTGAATGTATTTACAATGAATGGACATTTAACTGTGTTTACCATCTTAGCTTTGATGTTATAATTAATTATAAAATTAGGTATGAGTGTATGTTGCCGTTAAATCTGGTAAAATAATTAAAGAATAGAAATCAAATTTTCTAGTTATAGAGTGTTTTGCAAAATAAAACAGCGAATAAAATGAAACGCATTTTGCGCTTGCATTAGCACAAACTTCTGCGGGTGAGCCAGTCTCTGCGGTAGGTCCGCGTGTGACACAGTCTGCCCGGCCCATAAATGTTGTAGGGGGAGGAGCTTTACTTTAAAATCTCGGTGAACAAGGTATAGATAAAACCGAGAACTGTGTGTTTCTTACAAGATAAAAGTTGATTGCCAACTAATAAACAATGTGAAAACGGACATGAAATGCGTCTGTATTTTGGACGACACCCATTTTGGAAATGTAACGTCAAATCGTGTAGTTAACAAAATAATCTCCGTGTTGGGATTTGGTTCCAGTAAATTATCCCTCACTACAGTTGTTCGATTTTCGTACTGTTGGTCAGAAGAAATGATCTCAGTGAAATAATGTGAGAAACAATTAGGCATGAACAAGTCTACCGCAGTTGATTGGAATGCGTGAGGTTTGTGTGTTTTCTGTCGAATTTAAAAACATTGGTAAAATAGGAGGGATTGGCAAAATCATTGAGATCGACGAACGTTTGTCAACAAAACGAAAAAGTAATGCTGGTCGAGTTTTACCACACCAGTGGGTGCTTGGTGGATTGTGCCGTGAGACTGGAGGGCGTATTTTTAGTTAAAATCCAAAGCAGGAGTGCTGGTACGCTTTTGGCAGGAATAGCAAAGAACAAGGTACCACAATAATATCTGATTGTCGGAATGGGTATAGCTCTGACGAACTGCATAAAGCGGGGCACTAACATTCTACCGTGAACAACGGGATCATCACTTGGACTCAAATTTAGAGTACATGTTTCGCTCGGATGTACGACATTGCCGCCTTTTGGGAGTCAGTGCCCCACACTGTGCCATCGTAAACAGCTGAAATTTGTAAAAAAAAATTAAATACAGGTTTGTTCTTGTATTTTATATCTTTGCATTTTATTGTAAGAAAAAAATAACCCTTAAAAAAAAGGAGGTGCCTATAACCGACAAGTACCCACACAGCTACCAAAATTAATAAAACACTTAATTAATCACAGTGCGATCGGACAATACTGTGGCGTGCAGACAGTAATAATAAGAATCACATACAGAAACTACAGTATGTTGACATACTCTGCAAAGCTCCAAGCAACACTGGAATGGTGGGGGGTTTTGCAAATGCCTGATGCAAAACGGTCTCGCCAGGCTGTACGATTGAGTGGTTTATCCCGCTCATTTGTCACAGCCTAACACTTACCAAGCAAGGTCATGTGTTTAATTGCACACAGCCGATCGTATATTTATTTGTTCAGTGCCATCGAATCTACCCCAGTGACATTTACTATTGTATGATATACAGGGTGTCTCGCAACCATTCTACCAAACTTTACCTCGTTATTCACCAGGTCAAAACAATAATAATTTAAAATGTGTCCTATCTTGCTTTATTTATAAGTTGTCTGTCAGGTTGTATTTTTGTGGAAAAAAATATTATTTCATAACCAGTTTAAGATATGTTCATGACACTCGGCAAGCATATGTATCGCATTGGTTTCCACAAATGTGCAAAATTGTATGAACCTAAACAGCTGACATGGGTTGAATCAATTTCCAAAATTAAGTTTATATGTTTTACGGTTTCAACCAACTATTTGGGAAATTAATCTACTCACGAAGGCGCTGAACTGCCTGCGTGTACGAAATATATTAGTCGAATTTGTTTGCACCTCAGCCACCAGCTCCGGTTCACTCAATGCTTCGTTCCGCATCACACAGAGCGGAAAAACTCACTTTGCGAGTTTGCACCTCGACCTTGCAGCCTCAGAATATGCATTGCAAGTTTAAATCCCGCCCTTCGTACTCGCACCAGAAGCGGCTTCACATGGATTTTAACATTTTTATCGATTTCAGGGGAATCAGGCGAGCTATAAGGTAAAAGAGTAATAAGGATAAAAAACATGTGCTTCCGGTTGTTGGATTTTTTTGGATAACAAACTTAGAGTGCGAAAAGATGTACAGGGTGTCCCATAAGTAAAGTGCCAAACTTCGGGGAATAGTTCTATGGGTCAAAATAAGAAAAAAAGTTCGTATAAACATAGATATCCGCCATTTTGTTATTTTGTACAAAATAATTCTTATCTAGAGAACGGTTTGACCGATTGAGTTTAAACTTGGCACGAAGTTTAAGCTAACAATGATATATCTTAAGAAAAATAAGCGAATTAAATCCATTCATGGGTTTCAAAATGGCGGCTGTTTGAAAATTTCAAACCTAAATTACTCAAAAACCGTACATTTTAACAAAAAATGTCAAGATACTTTTTTCGTAGTCGTTTTGATTCCCTTTCGGATGGTGTAACTGTCAAAACAATCGGATGAAAGATAATAGCTAAGTTAAAGATAATGACAGCAAATGTACATACAATATTGCTGTATTCATTATGTTGGTACAGGATGACGGGTTGAATAAAGCAATTAATTATTACACATAACTTAACTATTATTATTAAGATTGATCTCAATCAGTCAAACCGTTCTCTAGATAAGAATTATTTTGTACAAAAAACAAAATGGAGGATATCTAGAAAACAAAGCATTTTCGGGTCTGTGTTTATATGTACTTTATTTTCTTATTTTGACCCATAGAACCATTCTCCGAAGTTTGGCACTTTTCTTATGGGACACCCTGTATAAATATTTTATACAAAATTTTGAATGACACCCCTAAACGTGTTCTATGATCGGAGCTCATTGACTACTCCTGATTTTTAGGTCTCACCATAAGAGTCACTGCGATAGCTCATCTTTCGCTAGTAACAAAATAAGCCTTCAGGGATTTAATGGAGTGTGTAGGCTACAAGACAAACTATAGGCCTACAAACACTAAAAAAGTGTATTTCCAAAATAAAAATGTTTACACGACTTACAAAATGTAGTCGACGGTGAAACTATTCTTTAAACTTCCATTCTTGACGGCACATAGGGCACTGGTGATGGACTTGTTGAGAGTTTAACCATTTCATAATGCAATGAATATGGAAACAATGAGAACACTGCCCCCAAACTGGAACCAAGAGAAAGATTATTATGATTATTAGTTAACACTCTTTTTTGTTTTAATTGAACATTACAATCTTAAGATGCTAATTAAATAAGTAATACATATTACAAGTGCGTGAAGGTACATATTATGTAGAAGCCTAAATCATAATCCAGGTTCTAGTACGTAAAGATTATATTATCAAAAGCTTTTACAAAATATAGGGTGTTTACAAACTCCCTGGAAAAATTTTGTGTATTTGTTCCTTAGGTCAAGACAATCAAAAAACGTCATATAAATATGGGTCTGAAATGCCTAGTTTTCTGTCTGTCCGTCTGTTAGTGTTTTTTACAAATTATTTTATAACTTGAGTACTATTTTAGATAGAAACTTCAAATTTGGCACGAACGTGTACCTTGGTAGGTCAAATAAGTATATACAATTTCATTACGATATCTTAAACAGTTTCAAGATGGCGGCCATTTAAAATCTTTGATGTTAAATTTCACGAAAACCGTAATTTTTGTAAAAAAATGTTAGGCCTACCAGTAATAAAAAATGTAGAATTTTAAGACGAACAAAATCATACTTTATTTGCTACAATCGGATAATAAATAACTGAGTAATGAGACATTTACCTAATTATGTAGGGTCGCCGGAATACTACCCCCCGGAAAACTACCCCCCCAAGCAGGTTCCTACGTCATTTTGACGTCAGAGATCGGGGGGGGGCAGTTTTCCAGTCACGCACACTCAAATTTCGATATAATTAGAATAAAAAAGAAAACTAGAGGACTAACCTAAACTGTTTAGTCACAGTATGTTGCGGATAACAGTATAATTGTAGGAACCTGCTTGGGGGGGTAGTTTTCCGGGGGGTAGTATTCCGGCGACCTGCTTTTGCTAGGGGGCGTAGTATTCCAGTCGCCGACACGGCTCCCATATTGGTTAGTTGGCAGATTTCGTGACGTCACGTTTCACCTGGGGAGGTAGTTTTCCGGGGGGTAGTATTCCGCATCCCCATTATGTAACAACTGTACACGGCAAATTGTTGTTTAGTGCACATTTTGTATGATATTTATTTCAGTAGTTACGATGGTAAAAACTTCGACGAATTCGTCACTTTAGCTACACAGCACTCTGATATAGAAAGTGATCCAGACAACTTTTAATGGAAGTTTTTTCATTAGGGCCTATTAATGATTTCCGACATTTAATTTTTGTTTTTTAGTTAATTCTTGTTCAATATATTGTCTAACTAAAATATAAAATTTGAAGTTTACCCAGTCCTTGTAGGCCTATTACTATTACCGTTTTCTCTTTATTGAGTATTTTATTAGGTTTATCAATCTCAGATAAGTCAACCATCCTGACCCAACAAATGTTATTATTGTAAAACTGATATTAACTTCTTAAAAGTTCCTTATTATAAGTTATTCCTTAACATAAGTTATTCACTATTAAATATATTTTAGGCAAACAAAATGTAATACATTTCTAAGACTAAATCAATCGTGCTAATCAACTTTTAAGCTTAACCTAAAATTATGTTGAGTTATTGAATCTAAATCAGCTGTGCTATTAGTTAGGCCTATTTGTACAACTAGTTGCTATTGTATAGGTACTAATTATTAAGTTATGAAAGTTACTGAAAACACTAGTGCCATAAAGTTAGTTTTCCTGCTCACTAAACACTCTGTTAACCTAACCTGTTACGGTAGATTTTAAACTGCCTTAAATGATGAAGCCTATGTATAACTATAGCCTACATTCAAATTATTCGCCTATAATTCCAGCTTCAGAATACTGCGAATAAATCACTGAGTGTCCAGAAAGACGATTAATAACATTCATTCACAAAGTTCTTCAGCATCAGTGTTACCCCTGTTTTAATAATGAATATTTCTAGCTAGTGGTATAATTTCAAACTCTCTTTGAAAATAATTTTACACACTTAAAAAAACGGCGCAACTTTACTATTCGACTCTACGCAATATTGCTGCAGCTGTGCCAAAGTATACACAACGAATGTTTTAATACATCATTGTAATATTCAATTCAATTTCTAAATGTCTGAAATAAATGAAAACCGAAAATAACTTTAACAAATGTATTGTAATTAATTCATTATAAATAGAAAATAAAACACTTTAAAATTAAACTCTATTCATAAGTTACTAAGAAAATATTAGACATAAGCCTAATGTTAGACATGAAACAACGGATTGAGAATGCAAAAGTAAAAAAAACATGATAGCCAGTTTCCGCTATTCCTACGGCTTAACATCACTTAATAAAATAAAATTATACACTTTTAACTTTTAAACTCACTTCAAGAATAATAAAAAAGAAAACCTAAAAGGTTCTAATCTACAGTACTTAGTCACAGTATATTTATCTGTATTCAACACCTACAGTAACAGTAGAATGTAAAACAACGTCGTTGTCTGCAAAAATATTAGGCTACAGGGTCGAATAGTAGTATACGCTTTACATACGAAAAATAATAACTTCAAACATTCTTTTTTATTAATCTTCGTCGTCTGCAAACATATCTATATTTCAACATTCAATTAGTACAAAATAGTTAGGTTTTGTCATCGTCTGCAAACGTATGAGCCGAAACGTAGAGTCGAATAGAAAAGTTACGCCAAAAAAAACTTAAGTAGGCCTAATGCACATAGGCCTATGTATATATAACGAAAAAATGCATAACCTCATACTGTTCATAATTTTCATTAGTAGGCTAATAGTGATGTTTGTAAACAATTAGGCCTACCATTTATAGATCAACTTACCTAATGGGCAATCATCACCGGGAAGTTTACAATCAGGACAGCAACCGTCAAAAGCTAAACGACAAATTCCACACGTATCATCATTTGCAACCCAACGCCATGTGGCGACACCTGTCCAACCTGTAAAACAAGATAAATATTAATGAATATAGACCATAGGCCTAAATTTATTTTTTACAAATAATATTCTACAGGTCTATTTGAAATGAATACATTAATATAGGAAATCTGTAAGGTAGGGTAAATGTTGAATACCTTACAGATTGCAAAGATTTGTCACACTCCAGCTAATTTGAAGGACAGGATTAACTTTTGAATTTAAAAATTAAAGTTATTAAAAAGAATAGCCTGAAATTATAATTTCCAGTCTTTAATCACAGTAGGCCTAGTTTCCTTATTGATAGCATGTGTATGTTTCTAACATCAATTAAGTTGGTTTGTATAACACAATATTAGCTGGAGTGTGGATGTGGATAAAATTTCGCCAAGATTTTAGCAGGGAAGTGTGTTGTGTAGACAGGCTCGACCCAGTAGGCCTACTCAATTACAATCTACTTAGGTTGCCACCGCTCTTCTCTTCTCTAAAAAAAAAAGTCATGATCTGTAAACATATCAGTAGGGAGACATGTTGTAAACTCACACCAATTTAATTATTATGAATTAGGCTATGCTAGCTAATTTTACACTTAGGCCTACTAGGCCTAGGCATATAACCTATAAAATACAGGGCAAAATTTTAAAACCTAAATAGGCAAGCTTACTTGACATAACTTAAGATACCCAACCAAACCCTACATATTATTTCTAGCTTAAAAGTATGAAATCTAATGATATAGGCCCTATGTTAGGTTTGTTAATAGTAATAAACATACAGGTTAGCAAAGGTGAACTTAGTCTTGGCAAAATTAGAAAATTGCCTTACTTTTAATAGTAACCTTCATATCTGTCCTTTTAAAGAGTAAAACATTTTATTTCAACGTATACTTATTCACTTAACCCGAATATTTTATTCCAAAATAAGACAAACACAATACAAACTAAGATGTCAATAAAAAAAATAGGCTATTTCTAAATTCTAATCAATCTCAATCTCTGCTCTGCGAGTACGTATCAGATCTATCTAAAGTCGATAAGTTAGATTTTCATAATCGATACATCCCTAGTCGATGCTCGTTGGTGAAAATCAATAAGCAAATTCGTCTATAGATGGCATTTTTGTTTATGTGATTTATATAACATTAAAATGTTTTTAATGAAGTTATGTTTTTGAAGTACATACACCATTACTCAAAACTCCCAAAACTAATTAAAAATATTGAATTTCTTTTTATACTATTAGATATCTTTATAAATAATTACCTATATCTTTGAGTAAACGTTATTGTAATAGTGTTACTATTCTGTTTAGCGGTAATTTTAAATTTAGAAATCAATAATTAAATGAAGTCGTGTATTATATACCAAAATATTTTTGGTTTAAAAATAAGATATGACCTATATTTTTTGATTTTATTATACTTCGTGGTAATAAATATATTTTAATAAGCTAATCTAAGTAATAATTATCTAAATATGTTAAAATAATAAAAAAATAAGATTGTGAAATTTTGCAAGCTGCCTAAATCACATTTAAACCCAAGTTTCTTACATATAAGTTGGCAGTTATATAACTGTCAAAATTTTAGCAGTACACTATTATTGTGAAATCATAAACCAACTTCAAGGCTTCATTGAAAATTGTACATTTTTATTTCCAAAGACACACAATAAGATGAACAATGTGTTTTATCACAACTAGGAAATCGTATTAGCATCACAATGTGGATAATTTAAATGAAAAAGGAAGCCATTTAACAAAATATATAATTAATAAAGAAGTAACCTCTTTTCCTTACAGTAATTTAACTGTGTTAGTGTAACTTTATCAAATAAGATGTTATCTAGATCTATTATAAACTATTTTTGTTTTAAGTGCACCACAAGACAGTGTTAAAATACTCTTTATGAATTTTGATCTCAAAAAACATTTTTCCTTTAAACTTTCAATTGGAAAGCAAGTGTATGAACTGGGTCAGTGAATCAGACCATATTTTTAGTATTATTTGTATACTTTAAAATGGCTCATGCAGGCCTAGTTGCTTATGCACGTGACTACACCGAAACTATTATTATAACATTTTGTGTTTCATCAATAACATGGAGCATAATTTATGCACATTTTTATGCATATTATGAAACACTTTTTTCTACAGTATGGCATATGCAAACCAAATTCAAAAAATATCTATTTCAAACCTACATGTACACGATTGCAGCAATATGTATAACATCTTTAACATCAAATATTCTTCAATTTGCACCGACTATTTTAAACTTTCTTTTCAACCATATTAGATCATATGTTATAATTTCATACGTAATTTTAGAAATACTAATACGAAAAACAAACAGTTTGTCTTACGAAACAGAAAAAAGGCTGAAAATAGTTTACTTTACACTTTGCAGTATGATGGCAGGTCCATTTGTGTGCTTCTTTGGGCAAGATTTATCAGAAAAAGCTGGTTACTATACTTTAATGTATGTGGTTACACTAGCAATAGTATCATATACTTTAAATGAATCGCTGCATGTCATGGTGCTACAAAATTTTTCCGTTTCGTTTTTGATAGTATTTATTCCAGTTTCTCTAGCAACCACGTTGTTATTAGGTTTCGGATATCCAAAGAACATATTTGGTTTGACATTAGTTATAATATCTTTACAATGTGGATTTTTGGTGTACTCATTTATGTATATATTAAGTACTCATCTTTTAGTATTTAGTACTTTGAAAGAGCCTTACGATCCTATTTTTGGTGCCGTTGATAACTACTTGTGTTATACAAATTTATATTTTAGAATACTTTTCTACATGTCATTTACTTTTAATTTTGAGGTAACTACCAAATTAAATCAAAATTAAAATGTTTCAGCTTAAATAATAACATTTGATAATTAATTATTATGTATATAATTTATTTTTTAAAGAAAATAATAAAGTTTTGTTGAAATTTGTTAAATTTTGTATTGAATTCAAACTTTTATGAGAAAGGTGTAGATAATTAGTTGAATTAACTTTTTTATAAAACTATTTTTGTACAACCCTTTGTTTGGTCAGGAGAATTTGCTGTGTCGAATACATTATGGTTGTTTGGCATTGTTTTTGGTATGATATTGGTTTCTCTGTAGGCCCTCTACATAATACTATCTTGTTTTAATCATACCGTAATGTATTTAAAGTTTTAGGGTTATTATGTTTTACACATTGTGTTGTTTGCAGCAGGATGGTGAAAGTTAGTAAATTAAATACAGATATATATGATTAAACAACTTAATATACAATAATAATGGTAATTATTAAATTAAATATAATTTAATGTACCGACTCTTTAGGTACTGTACTCACACTAGCTTATATGATTGACTGATTAATGATGGTCTAGTTGTATAATTTTTACTCTAATCGAATAACTAAGAGTGGCACATAGGATGTACTATATTTTCTGAGGGAAACGTTAAATGGTTGATGAAGGGTGTCTCTGGAAATACTTCCCTCTTTCCTGTCTTTATTCGTCCATGCCAAAAATACACCCTCGTCGTAACTTTAACACATGTGCAAAAGATTTGTCAAACCGTGGTTCACATATTTCCCGCATATATGTTAACTTGGTAGGCTACTAATTATTTATGAGTTATGATGAGTTTTTGCAAAAAACAAAATTGGGGATTGCAACTAAACTAACCCAAATTTGAAAACAAGTTACTGAATATTTTCATTTATTTGAATCTATAGAATCCAATCCTGTATATCACTCCAAGTTGAAATTGACTCATTGTTTTGAACAATGTATCACGTTTTTGAAACACAGTCTAAACCGTATAACAACGTCAGTTATAACAATACACCGTCTATAAAGGCAAAATTCTGAGTAAAAGTTTGGTCCTCATAGGAACATTACAGGAAAAATATTGTTTATTACGACAGCGGCTATAACAACAAAATCGGTTGTAGTAAGTAATGCTGGTTTAGTAATTTTCTAGATTTAAAATTCGTTTATAAAGACTGACAGGAAGTAAACAAACATTGGTTTGTCGGGGGTGGGTTTCTTATGAAATGGTTACAAGACCTTTAAATACGTTCTCATAGAATTCAGAAGATGCTTGAGTGATGTTTTCCAGTTACATTCCGAAGTTGCTTTTATGTTCTGGTTCTGAGTGAGCCAAAATGTCGAGAAGGAAATCCTTAAGGGTCGAAGAAAGGGCTAAGATCATTTGGAAGATGGAAGGGGGTGAGTCCAATTCATTTTTTTCAAAAGAGTTTGACGTTTCCCACTCAAAAATATTCACTGTATGGGCTGATAAATGAAAAATTGAACGTAGCTTCGAGGAGGAGTCTTTTTCTATTAAGAAAATCAGAAAGACCAAGCATACCGATTTGAAAACATTCAAAAGAGCAAGTCATTGTTGCCCGGACCTATGGGCACAAGCTCCCAGGAGGCGCACGGCCGAGAGAAAAAAAATATTAAAAAAAACATATAGAAATAAAAATAAATAGCCATAACTTAACATATTTTTGGAATTGATTACAAAAAAATCATTCTGATTTTGAACTTCATTGGAACAAATAATTGTTGGTAAAGTTAAACTATTTTTCAACATTACGCATCAACTTCGTTACAACATTGATCTCAAACACGGGAGAACTGGCTGTAGGGATGTCGCGTCGATGTATTACAGTTTTTTTTATTTATTTGCCCAAATGACTAAACAAAACCTAGCATAGCAATGGCCATGCTTTGTTGTGGGAATGCTCTGAGGGTTGGATCGTTTTGTTTCAGTCCCACAAACGTGAGCTCACTATTTAATACATAAAATTACTAAAAGTGTTTTAAGACGGCATTTTGTTAAGCCCAGAACCAAGTAAATTACTGAAAAATCTTGCAATGATAAAATTGCATCATGGAGTGGTGTTTAAGCAATTAATATATAGGCCTGATATAATTTTTTAATAAAGGTTTTTGGGGAAGTAACTTTAACCAGACTAGGGGGCGGAACAAAATTATCGGGCCTAGGGGCGCCAAAATGCTAAATCCGGCCCTGCTCATATTTATTAATATTTAACTGGAAGTGGAAGAAAAGTTGGTTGTCATAGGAAAATAAAAAAAAACTCGATGTTTTAAAAATATAAAAACCTTCTTGTTCAATGTGAGCATAACTCAAGATCTTGGATGACATCTCAGCTTTTTGAAAAAAATTCAACACGAGTTGGATAGTGACCTAAGAAGAAAGGAGAAACAAATTTTACTACTGGTTGATAATTGTCCAGCTCATCCCATGTGGAATCTCTACAATGCATAAAATTAGTGTTTCTACCAGCGAATATGAACCAGAGAGTGATCAATGTCTTAAAAGTAAACTTTAGTGCTGGAAATGATTGAAAACATTGAAAAAGGGATTGAGGTAAATATAAATTTACTGAAAGCCATGGTAATAATTTCACAAGCTTGGGAGAGGGTCGAGAGCAAAACCATAGCTTATTGCTTCCGCCTAGCTAGTTTGAATTACGACAGCCCTGATTCTGAAACCACGACAAATGAATCTCTAGCAGAGTGGGTGTTAAATATGGAATCACCCCAACAAATAACAAACGAAAACATTGATTTTAAACAGTACACTGCAATAGACAAAGATGTTGAAACATTTACTTTGAAAACTGATGTTGATATTGTTGCGTTCGTAACTCAAATGAATGAAAAGACTCTTGAGATGACGACAACGAGGAAGCAACTTCATCCTCAGAATTTTGTCCACCTTCAGCTAGCACTGCAATTAACTTAACGCCATGTCAACAGTGAGATCGTTCTTCTCATTTGAGGAAGAGTCAAAGCAATATGTTAAAGAATCTATGATCGTCTTAGAAAAAAAAATTATTACAATAAACATTCTAAACAAAATTATTTACCGACTTTTTCAACAGTGAATTTTTTTCCTTTAAGGTATTATGTATATGCTTGCTCTTCATATGTTTACATATGTTATGTATTTTTATTGAGGCACATATTTTTTTCTACAATATGTATATGTGTGTGTATTATAAACACAGTACTGCATAATGCATGATATAACTACATTAGAAAATATTAATAAGCACCGTTTTTCTAAAATTCTGTATACTGTTCGTGATTTGTTAGAAATTTAAAAAATAAAAAAATTGTGTTTGGTTACATCGACCAGATTTTCCTGTAAACTTGGTGGACTTTATAAACATTTTGGACTGTATATGTATTTTGTGTTTGTCTTTTAATGTACAACGAGTATCTCCTGTGGTCGAAATTCAACCAATTTTGATGTAAAATGACAAAATTCAACTTGTTTTCCACCTTTTTAATTCAGTAGCAGGGGCAAGAAACAAGTCGTGGGAATGGATGGTGAGTCCTAAATATGATGCCGCGAGGAGGTTAGTTAAACAGGCCCAAGACCGCTTCGTCATTACTATACTACCCGTACCGCAATGGTCACCATACTATTGCGTTGAGTAAGGAGCGGAAATGTTTTCAGGGGGCAAACAACAGTTTTGATTCCTTTCTGTTCAATCTAACACAAAAGATTTTATTAGAAATTCACTTATTGAGAAATCCTCTCAAGCTATGAATTATTTATCGAAATCAATTCAGTTAACTTGCATTTATTTGTAAGTTAATAGAATTGATTTTGACAAGAGTTTTTTTTTTTTTAATTTGCCTCAGTTTATACACAAACTCGGATTACCAAGGTTCTACTGTAATCAATTAATGAGTAAAATGCCCTACCAGTGAGCCAGCCCTACCAGTGAGCCAGCCCTACCAGTGAGCCCTACCAGTGAGCCAGCCCTACCAGTGAGCCAGCCCTACCAGTGAGCCAGCCCTACCAGTGAGCCAGCCCTACCAGTGAGCCCTACCAGTGAGCCAATTTGAAATACATTTTTAAATCCACTTTCAGACATCTCTCTTACAGTTACTGTTGATGGTAGTTTATTGTATATTGCTGGTGCATACAGGGCCGGAAATCAATTAAATAAATGAAAATAATGAGAGAATCGACTGTTTCTAAATTTGGGTATACAAACTATAAATAAATAGGCCAACGAGATATTAAAATAAGTTTAAACCATTTAATACTCATTATACACTTACAGATTCACATATACACTACATCATACAACCTACAACTATAATGAATTAATCAAATTAAACTGATATTAATATTCAAGACTTAATTTTCTCCTAATAAATCATAAAATTATACGAAATTGGTTAAAAAAAATAAATATTAAAAGTCTGTCCAGCATATTTTTGAACTGTAAAAATAACTTTTTGAAGTGCAACAAGATTAAAAAGGAGCGTATAACAAAAAAAATTACGGAAAACCACTTGATAAAAAAGTAGGAATTACAGTTTTTTTTATAAGTGATGTGAGACAATTTTCCTTCAAAGTCAGTTTATAGAACCTTCCTTCTTGATTTTTTTTCGAGCGTATATGTCTATGATGTCATCATAAGGCACCTCTTGAGTCAGCCTTCTCTCGATTTTGAGCAGGGCGAATGATGTCAATCTATCATGGCTGGTTGCAGCTCTTAAGTAGTTTTTCACACGACTAAGGGTAGAGAAGGATCTTCCTCCTGTACAGTTTGTTGCTGGTGCACTAAGGACCATTCTTAAGGCAATGTCAATGTTTGGGTGGATTTCAACTGCATCAAAATGACGCAAAACCTTGATAATGTCCGTTAACTAAATACGTCATGCTGCTTTTTTCTTTGGGAATATTTTGCACCAAAAAGGGTTTCAAATGTAAACACTCGTCAACCAAAAACTGGCTCTAGTTCTTCGGGTTACAATCTCAATAGTTCTTCTGCATGTTTGGTGATTTATGAGGCTTAAATTTAACAACTTTAAAAATCCAAACTTCTTGTATAAATGAGTGCATTTATTTCCACGTCTCTTGAGTTCGAAATAATTTGTGGATTCCACTTCTGACAAAAAGAAATTATGGATTAATTTTGCGCCCCTAGGCCAGGGCCTATTGGTAAATCCAGCTCTGGGTGCATAAAACTATTATAAGATATACTCAATCCAGAGTAAGGAGTAACAAGGTTTTGTGTTAAATGTGTGGTAAGAACTTGCAGTATTAAAATCATCAATATGATGTCTTACGTAAACTAAATTACAGTAAGTATACAGGGCAGGTACACACATTGTGTTAAGCCCAATGAAGCTTACTTTAAAAAAAAGCCCATTTGGTATATTTTTTAAAAAACTGGTGGGGTCCCCCCCCCCCCCCCCCAAATTCACTCTGATGAAGTGGCACAGCCCCAGAGCCTAATACGAGTAATACCATATAATGCTAAAGATTGAAATACTCCAAAGTACACAGTTACCAGTACTTCCTTGCTAACACAATATTTCAGCTTTCTTAATATATAAATTACACAAGATAATTTTTTACAGAGATTTGTTCCATGTACGGTATCTAAATTAACATCTAAATTAAAATAACTAAATTTTCACACTCTCAGTGATTATTTTTGAATGGCCTAAAAGTAGCTAAATACATTTACACGTATTACATTAAATAAATTATACCAAATAAAAATTATTTACATACAACCATAAGAAATAAATCACAAAAGTTTTAATAAATGTAAACCATCAAACCTTCTGATACAGAACTCTAAATATTAATATGTAGTACATTTACTCATTTATATCTAATGAAAAAAAAACACAATTTTTAGCAATTTCTACAAAGTTTATTGAATATGAGTCTATTGGGCAACACTCAATAAATTTTGTAGAATTTACTAAAAATTGTGTGTTTGTTTTTCATTAAATAGGAGTTCTACCACATATCTTCGGTTATTAGTGTAAATCCTACATTTATATCTCTCTTTAATACTAATATCTTTAAATTTCTTCTTCCAATGGCTCACATTATCTTAGAATAGAATTGACAATATTATTTATTGTCGTTAAACAAAATTGCAATAGGCATTGTAAAAAAAGCAACAGAAAGAAAAAAAAACACAGACAACATGACATATACACGGTACAAACATAAAACTAAAATGTAAGATCATCGACATTAATTTTATATAAAATAGAGCTTGAAGTATGGACATAGAAGCTAGAGGAAGAATGTTGAGCTCCTTGAAGATTGGCCTACATCAATCATGCTCTGATACCTATTTTTTTAACTCTGGTAGCATTTTTTGCCAGAAGAAAACTTTTCTGACACCTGAGTAATTAACCCAGTGTTTTACACCATATATCAGTAAAGTACACAATTTTATTCTGTTTTATAAAAAAAAGTGACTCTAGCTAACCGAACACACAAACAGCTGGTGTAAGAACCCCATAGAAGTCTGGAATCAAGATGTATACCTAGAAGCTTAACAGACATTTTTTAGCCGGGGTGACAGGCTAAAAGAAATTTTGTCGCTTTTCTTATTATTAACAATTCATTACTAAATTAAACCAGTACTAGTATCTCTTTAGAGATCCTGAATTTTTGTTGGGCCTTTCTTAACTGTTAAAACAGTTTTGTAATCTGCGTATACAGTAGAACTTCGCTAATCCGTCACCAACAGGACCGAGAGTATGGTTGTATCACAAAAAGGTCTGATTATCAGAGGGACATTTATTTACATTAACACGTAATAAAACAAAGTTTTAATTGAAAATACAGAACAAGGATGATGCGAAACACAAGCACTGTACAGTAATTTATGAAATACTAAAAATTAAAAATGTTCGTGTTGTTTTTCAGGTCGAAAAAAGTCTGTAATGTTCTTTGCTTAGCAGACGACAATCTCGATTTAGACAAGTCATTGGTCTACTAACTCTCAACACCAATGATGAGTCAGCGAGTCACATGACTATATAGTACAGTGCTCTCTCGGTAATCCGGCAGATATCGGACCAGAGCACTGCCGGATTGCCGAAAACGCCGGTTTACTGGAAAATTTCGAGAAAAACGCAGATATCATTTGAAAATCAGTTTTAATTGCATTGTACTATACAAAGTAAAAAAGTACGAAAATACATCATATAACTAACGTTATTCCTTGGAAGTAGACGGCTGGAAATATGCATCAATTGTCTTTTGCTTTTTACGGTTGAGAGGCACTTTGAGAACTTGTTCCTGTAACCTTCTTAAAACTAAGACATCGTTAGCAGAGACGCCATTTTCCTCCGCCCAGGCAATTGACGTGGCAAACGAGGCGATGGCCGCATCGTGAGAGATTGATTGTACAGCCGCTGTTATATTACTTCTCCTTCGACCTGTTCCTCGTCCTCTTCCTCTCTTGCCACTTCCTCTATGATGTCATCTTCTGTCATAAACTGGTTGTTTTCGTCAGCTTCACTGGTAAGCCACACGCCTACGTCATCAGTTGTCAATGCGTTATCCGGTGAATCCGCGAGTTGTTCGTTTACCACATCTCGCATTAGATTAATCTCCCTCTCTTCACTGGCTTTCTTGTTCGGTTCATCTTTTTTGTACTGATCCAGTAGTGTCATGTCCGGCCATAGGGGTTTCTAAGAGCAAATAATGACTTTCTCGTTAAGATTTTCCCAAACATTAGCGAGCGAGTATACCACGTCTTTCAGGTTTATTTCTTTCAAGGATTCAATAACACTTTCATTCTTAGACAACACATTGTACAATAAGCTCTTTTTGTATTGCATTTTAATCGCCTGGATAACGTTCTGGTCCATTGGTGTAAGAGGGGGGTCACATTCGGCGGTAAGAACATCACACGAATAAAACTGTCGGCTGAATTCAACTCATCTTCATCGGGATGGCCAGGGCAGTTGTCTAAGATAAGCTTTTTCTGGTAGTTTACGCTCCTTCAAAAATCTTTTCACTGAGGGTTTAAAATGTTCATTAAACCATTCAGTGAATACAGACTTATTCATCCACCCTTTGATCTGGCTCATGTAATCAACCGGAAATTTGACGTTTTTAAATGCCCTAGGACTCTTCGCCTTACCTATAACTAGCATTGTCACTTTATGTGCACCGCTTGCATTTGAGCAAGGCATGAAAGTGACCCTATCCTTAGCCAATTTTCGTCCAGGAGCACTAGCTTCTCCACGATGCACAAATATTTCGTCCGCTCTCGTCAACATTGTAAACTTGGTCAGGAGTTGAATCACTTTCTTGGATAACCTGTTTGAACCTATCTTTATATGACTCAACAGCGCTTTCGTCACATGAAAGTTTCTCACCCGTTGTACTTAGCAGTCTAATTCCATAACGTTAATTAAATTTCTGCAACCATCCCTCGCTGGCTTGGAAATCATCCTTTTTTGAATTTTCCGGTAAAATTCCCTAGCCTTTCCTTTAAGGATTTCACCAGAAATTGGTGTATGCCTACCACGTTCTTGTAAAAACCAAGCATATAGGCTAACTTAAGGATTTTCACCAGGGTTTTCAATGTTTGTTGTTTACTTTTTAAATTTTCATTTGTCTTAAAAAAAGACTTTATTTTATCACTGTTTTTTCTTATGTCATGAACTATAGCTCGACCAAAACCGTATTCGTTAGCAACACTAGTTAACGTTTTGCCCTTTTCAAGCCTCTTTAGGATCTCATGTTTATCTAACAAAGATAGAGTTTTATGTTTACGTTTTTTCCGCACGGATGCCATCGTCAACACAACACTACTACAACTGTTCTACACTAAGTAGGTACACATGCGAGACAGATAGAGGTGCGATCGTGACTAAGACTGACGGAGTGAGTGTGGGGGGCGTGCGTGAGTCATCGCTCTTAGCGCCAATGAATTGTTTACTCAGACACTAGTCTTGTCGCTGCGTGGGAAACATTGTACTGTACTTTATTGGGGACGCATTATTCGAATACAAAACGCCAGATTACTGGGAGTGCCGGAGAGCTGAGATGCCGGATTACAGAGGGAGTACTGTACTATTTAAAGTACAGTACTTTGATTTAAACTGCTTTAGGATTGAGAACCATGCGGAGTGGGGAGAGCGGCTCGACGCACGCTAGGCCAATCAGAAAGGGGCAGTTGTCATGGCAACCTATGCACCCCGTGTTGCCAGATTTCTGTTAAATTGCTTGACATTGCAAACAGGTGATCGGTTTTTGCGATTCTCAAATTAATTGCTTGATGAGAAACATCGAAATCATAAACAATTGCCTATATGACGGTATGGTCGGACTAAGCGAGGAGTGGTTTACCCGAGGTCGGACTAGCTGGGTTCTACTGTAGAAAACATTTAGTTTTTATATAATCCGGTAAATCATCAACAAATAAAAGAGGTACAAGTATAGAGCCTTGAGGCACACCACTTGGTACTGTTAGTTAGAAAGTCTGAGCCTTGTTTATTAATGTTGGTTCTTGTGCCTCAATGAAGTCTGGAATGAAGTTGATCGTTTAGCATTACCCAGAGGACACGTACAGCTTAAGCGCTAACCCTCACGATATCTTTATCCTTAAAGAGGTTGTTTTCTATTAGTAAGAAATATTACAATTATTTATATAACTATAATGGAAGATGTATATTTATAATTATTAATTCTTATAATGATTATGTTGGAATAATCCTGGAAAATAGATGTCTCTTTCTGATGGAAGGACCAAGAAATTTAACAGCCACATATTAACCATACAAGGCCTTAGTCTATTTTTCTCAATTCTGGGTCTGCTCATGCCTGTTTTAGCAGGACAGTTTGTTACAACCAATGACAGTAAAGAGGAATACACAATGTCTACTTGCCTGAATGCAGAGAAGGTGATTGGACATCTGTAAGGTTTTAAGTTTTTGATGTACAATTTAATGTACAAAATTGTTTAATAGCTGCGCTAAATAAACAAATGACATTTACAGATGTAGATTTTTTTTAAACTACAACTTGTTGGAAGACATTTTTTTAAAAGTCTAAAAAAATCTACATCAAGACGGAATGTTTAAGAAAATTAAAATCAAAATTTATTTCTAGATGGTAAAATGTATTGAAAGAAAAATTGCGCAGTTCAAGTAATTTTTGAATTGTCTTGTTTATATAAATATTAGTTTTTGTTCCAAAAACTAACTTAAAAACACATTTTTTCGTGTATTTAAATTAATTTTCCTCTACAGTCGGGAGCACAAAATAAGGCGGGTAGGAATTTTTGTGCCGTTTCCAGGTATGGGACTGGCAAAGCTAGGAATGGCCAAAAATCGCTTGCTCTGCGCCACGATCTGGCAACACTGAGCTCTCAGTGTTGCCAGATCGTGGCGCAGAGCAAGCGATTTTCGACCATTCCTCGCTTTGCCAGTCCCTTATCTGACAACCACACAAAAATTCTCACCCGCCTTATTTCGTGCTCCCGACTGTAGAGTCTTCTGTATTTTTTAAGCTGACAGTGAAATTTGTTTACAAGTTTCTGTGTAAGTTCTTGATAATTATATTTCATTACATTTAAGATCTTGAAATATGTAAATTTAAGTGTTTAGCTATTCATTTTGTGTTTTCTTACAGTTTTTTTTAAGTGCAGCAAAAGTTTCAAGATAATCGATATAATTATTTTTTTTTAGTTCACATTTCATATATTTGGTTTCAAACTTGCCCCCTACGAATTAAGATTATTCTTATGCAAAATAGATAAAACCTCCAAAAACTTGCCAATTTTAATGAAATGTTTTGTAAAAGATGAACAAATAGGCGCCACTTCCTGTTGGTTTGACATTCAGCATCTGAACAGGCCATTTGACTTTATAATGGTATTGATGATGGATGGATGTCTCAAAATAATAAATGTTTCCATTGGTTCAACATCCGGTATCTTTATGCAACAGTTTGTATACAGTCAAAAGTACTTCCAAGTCTTAGAACAGTTCTTCTAAACTTTGTAAATGAAAAGAAGAAGTCTTGCACAGGGTGTTCAAAAAATCTGATGAAGGGCCACAGGTGTTTTTTTGGACCAAAATAACAAAAAATTCTCATAAACACAGATTTGGAAGAGAGAGTTATTTCCAGACAACCAACATTTTGTTTCAAAAACATTGCAACTTTTAGAAACATATAACACACACCTTTACTTAGTTCAAATTTGGCATACATTTATACTATTCTGCAGTGGCTCGTAGTTAAACTTAGTGGTGGGTGTGGCTCCAGAAAATGTGCAACCTTGAGTAAACAAACATAAATAAAAACACAATTTATTCAGAAACTAGATAAACTCCTAAAAGAACAAAATCAAACATATTTTACTTACTTTAACCTGAATTGTTACAGCTCAAGCTTGATCTGTTCTTTTAAAAGTGACATCTATTTTTCTGGTTTTAATTTGCTATCTGTATAAAGTTTAATCCAGTTTTCTGTTCTTTCAGTGTAGGAAACAGTCTTTACCTTTGCACCTCAAAATAAATGTAATATTTAATTTAACTTGCAGAGGTTACCAACAAAATAATGAGTTTCTATTAGAACTACTTATACAAAAAATTACCACATGCAGAGTAAAACAAAAACCACTTTTCCCTAGCACACCAGGGTAGGCACTGCAGTAGTGACAGTGCTCTCTCTTCATCGCAGACTTGAGTGCAGCTTCCTATGCGCGCATGCGCATAACTGCCAAACACCCCGCCGCTGGAACTGTAAAGCGCACACTAGGGATGTTGCTACAACAAATTATTAGTGGGGCGGGGACAAAATCAAAAATTTCTTAACAATTTTGACCGTATTTCCCAACTTCTGTAGTGGGGCTTCCAACGCGTAGAAGAGCCCCATTCTGTTGTGGGGAATAAATCCCAGTGGAGACCGTGGAGGCTCATCCTCGGATTTTTCCTGAAAAATGGACTTTTCTAAGTTGTATTGAGTATTTCAAGAATTAAAAAATTTCCCAGAACATCATTTAAAAGAAGACAATGCATTTGTTTTGTACAGAAATATTTTGATTTGCCCAATATTTTTGGATTGGAAATTATAACTTGCTTGTTATTTGTGAATGTTGATAATTAGGAACAAAAACTTTTGAAAGCCAAACTCAAAGTTGGAGTTTTTGAGTTTGTTTGCACATTTAATCCCAATATCAAAATCCCAACTTTTTTCAGAACCTAAAATTTCCCAGCTTTTTGATTTTAAAATTATCGAAGGAGTTATCCCCCTCTATAGCGACGTCCTTGGAGCACAGTTACGTACAAAGATTTTTGTGTCTTTTTTATAAATTGGGAGATGGCTACTGACATCAAACTTAAGGATTGTATATTGTGCAAGTATACAGAAAGACTTAAAGAAAAAAGGACTCATTATATTAAATGTTATCAATAAAATCAAGTGAAAATAAGGAGTGCGGCAGTTCCATTACTGCAAATATAGGTGAGCCACTACTGCTAAAATCTCTTATCGCTGCTCAGTATAGAGTAGTTCGAGGGATGCTCAGATGATGATCATAATTGTCAGGAATATTGCCATGGAGGGGGTAGGGGGTATCACACTAAAAAGTTGTGATAATTGAAATACAGTGGAGAGTCGATAATCCGAACGTCAATAATCCGAAACGTCAAAAATCCGAACGCGTTCTGAGACAGCCCCTGCAAAAATTTCTTTTTTGTTTTTGCAAATTCCAATTATTGCGTCGTTAAAAATTTCACAAAAAACTTCATCGCGGTTTGACATTATTATCCCTTTTTAAACACTTCTTAATACCTGCTCTCACACGCCCTCACTGCAGACTGGCTGTCAGTATTTTCACTGTCACGCTAATAAGCTGCTTTAGCGCTAGCAATAAACATACAGAAAGTTTATTCATTTCTCTTTGTGTAATCATTATAACAGTGTATCGTACATACAGTAGTGTACTGTAGGCCTACAGTATGTTTTTATTTTTAGTTTGTGTTAACTAAAATGTACAAGTGATCTTTTAATTATGTACTGTACTGTAATTGAGAGTTACTGTACAAGTGTAATCATGTTGGCCCTACTGTGTTTGTGCAGGTTTTTCTAAATCATATTATGTAAGTAGTCTTACATACAGTATTGTAATTATATTACATTACTGCTTGTACTGTTTAACCACTTTAATCGATTAAAGGGCATATATTTTAGCCTAAATGGCATTTTCTTGGTTGTTTTTAAAAATCCGAACAAATTGATAATCTGAACCCCCATCAGTCCTAATTAGTTCGGATTTTCGACGCTCTACTGTATGAGAACCAACTTCAAACTGTGAGTGTTTGTAGTAAAACATTTTATTCAAAAACTTACTAAAATTTAAAACCGATACATTTTGCGTTAAGAAATTGGGATTTGTAGATACAATGTTGTGTTTGAATAGAGAGGAAAATTATTGTTGTCAAGTGTCAACATTTGAAACAGGTAAGTGAAAAGTTCAATCTAAAAGAGTTGGGAAAATTAAATTTTT
>JAGFPH010009953.1:0-10347 GCA_018207615.1 Philaenus spumarius
AAATGAAAGAAAATAAATAATAACACACGCAATGTAAATAGTTACGTCTTTTGGGTAAACTGGCGGGTAACAGTACGTTTACAATAAAAATAAGTTGTTATACTTCCATGATTGACACCTTTGTTTCGTAAGTGGTAATCTGTTTGCGTTTGCTTCATCGCGGGATGGCGAGTGAAGCGAACAGGGGGCGGTGCCCTCTAGTAAGTTCTATTTCGAAATCAATCAACTTTGTGAGAATATCTTTTCTCACGATTTTTGTACAGGTATTCTTTCTGTTTAAAGAAATGTACTGACAACTCTGTGAGATAGACCTCAGGTTTCATTCAGTTCTTACTTTATTTTCATTCAAGAAAAAATACATTGAAGCATTTACGGAGAGTTCAAAATACCTATATCACGGATCAAGTAGCGACACCAACGATAATAAAACACCTCTTGTTTATTTGTAATTTACCTGCGAAGTCACGTGTCGACAGACCTTATTGAACTATAATTGTAGGCGGGAAACTAGTCGTAAAACTAATGCATTAAGTACACTCAGATGACGTCAACGACGCGTGGCGGGATTATTAATGTGTTATGTATGCTTTCTGAACATCTACAGGCTACACAATGCATCGTCACATTGTTGAACATCTGTGTTTAGATTGTTTGTTTTTGAATCTGTGTTGACAAGCTAACTAGGCAGAAAGAAGATTGCTTAAGAAATCGGCTAATTTATAAATGGGAAGGTTGGATCTAAACAGGTATTTAGTATAAACTTGTAGAAAAATGCCTATGTAAGTAAAACAAAAATTATGTGAGTTTAGGCCTGCCATCTTGAAGTTGGTTAACGTATCAAATATTTTTTAAGACCCCCTTAAAATGATTTAACTTTTAACTTATTTCTGAAAATTCTTTGAACGACCTCCTTTGCCTATACCTTTTGGGGATACTGAAACTTGAAAAAAATATTCTACTTTCAGTTGTAGCCCAGGCAGCAGGGAGTTAAACATGAAGTTACCTGGAAAAAAATGCGGGAAAGATGAATCTTGGTAATATAGTACATTTTGACATCTTAAAAACCTACTAAGTTTTAACCCCCACCACTTTGAGCTTACGCCGCCATTTTGGGAAATAGTGGCCAAATTCCGTTTTTCCGGTATTTGTATTCCTAAACATTTTGTATTTATACGGTGCGTTGTCACACTGTTAGGTTAGTTATAGTTTGGTTACTGTAGCCCTTGCATCACTGAGGATGGCAACATTGTCGTTGAAACGCGTTTAGAGTTAGTAAACGTAATTGTTGTGAGATTTTGTGTTCAGTATTTATTTTTTCTATAAATTTCTTACTTAGAAATAACTATTATTATTTTTTAAACAATAATAATAATATAAAACAAATTTATAATATATTCAATTTCAGGTAATAACAAGGCATTCGTGCATTTCTCATTTTACTATAGTATAGAGAAAGTATGCTGAGATTTTTGTGGAAATATGCGTTTTGGGACCCCTGAGTCCAAAAAAGTATTTTTTACAAAATGTCTGTCTGTATGTCTTTATGTATACAAAGCTAGAGAGAAAACTATTAGATCGATCTTTTTGGCCAAACTACCCCTTAAAAATCAGTTATTTTTTTTTTATAAAAAAACGGCTCTAACGATTTTGATACAATTTGGTTTATTTTTAGCCCTTAATGTACCTTACCATATGCAAAAAAACCATACACAACACATAAGATGGAACTTAACTCAAAAAATATTTATTTCACAGACAAAAAATGTAGGTACAAACGATTTAGAGAATTCAATACTCTAATGTATATACATAACGTTTTTTCTAAGACTGAAGTTATTTCGAAACAAATTTGACGACCATTTTCCAAGATGGCGGCGTATGCTCAAAGTGGTTTGGGTCGCTAACTTAGTACGTCTTTTAGGATGTCAAAATGTACTATATTACCAAGTTTCATCTCTTCTGCATTTTCCCCAGGTAAAAGTAACTGTTGCTTGGGCTATTGACACGAAGTGTCTAAACTGATTCATTTCTTCTGTAGGCCTACAATGTTGAAATAAAAAAAAATGTATTTTGTATTTTTTCCCCCGGCACTTTTTTCTCAATTAATATAGTATTTATTTTAGATTTGCTTTTACAAAGTCTATTTTGGAGTAATAATGTAGTTGGCACTTTTTCAGCTTTTTAACGAATTTCCATAGGGTGATGAGCTATTGAAGTGACTTTTATAATATTAAGGTCAGAAGTGGTCCATGAGCGCCGATAATAGTTCCCAGAACTCGCTTTAGGTGTCATTAAAAACTGTACATATATGTATATATGTGTTCGCACCCTAAATCCCGCATTTTTAGACTTACATGGTACAAATTTGGTACACACTGCGACAAACCAACTACCCTCTCCACCACCCTCTACTATTGGTATTTTAATTTAATTAAGAGACTTTTAACCCTTTCGGCTAGCTCTACCTACCAGGGTGTAAGAGAGTGGATGTTCTCGCAAGAAATACTACTCTTTGAATAATATTCCTTATTTAATAATTTTAAAAGAATTTTATTGTACCATGCATTTTTTCATATTTGAGCCTCACCTCTTTTCAGGATCGTGCCGTTTGGAGAAATGTATACCTTATTTATAGCATCTTATATTATAAACTAATAACACTCATAAAATGCGATTGACCGCAAATTCAGGACCTATACTATAAATGAAAAGATTTTTTGTGGTTTAAGAAATATAAATTATTTTTTATAAAAATGTAATAATGTTTAAAATCATACATGTTAATTATTACCTTACAAAAATTAAAAACCTGAAATAAAAACTCTTCTTATCACTAACCTTATGTATTTATATGTTTACAATATTATTTTAGATAAAATAAAACCTGAACACAAAATCTCACAATAAATATGTTTACTATCCTCAAACGCGTATCAACGACAATGTCGCCATCCTCAGTTATGCACGGGCTAGAAAGTAACTTAGATAAAGGTGATGCACGCGCTCACTGAGGATGGCGACGTTGTAGTTGAAACGCGTTTGAGGTTAGTAAACGTATTTATTGTGAGATTTTGTGTTCAGGTTTTATTTTATCTAAGTTACTTTCTCACCAGTCAAGCTCATTAGTTTTTTATTTACAATGTTATTTGATTGACTTTAAAACGCAAACTGTTGTGAGAGATAAATTTTTATGAAGTTAAGTTTTGCCATTTATATTTTCCCAAATTATTTTATAGACGAAATTAAAATGCCACGCTGCAATATGTATTAATTTAAATAGGATGTCACTGACTATACCATGTGCGAGATTATATTTTATATAGCGTTCCACTAGGTGTTCCTGTAGGTCTGCTAGGATCCCTGATGCTGCTATGTACTGTTGTAGGCGCAAGATGTTGCCCCAGTTCAGGCACGTCTAGTATCCCTTAGAGAAGTCCTATAGGTCTAGTTGAGTCTTGTAGCCTGCAGTCGCTGGCACTCTGCACTATCAGTCTTGGTGTACGTCTTGTTTCGTCCTATGGATTTCAAAGTCCTTGAAGATCCTGGGTTGACAATCGACAACTGGTTCTATGGTGCTATCGGTTATTTTAATAATTAAATTTAGCCGTTAATTCCTTTTACCGTTGACTGCTTATCTTGACTCGAACATTTAATAAGTTTACGAAGAATAATAATTTTTGAGGCTAATACATTACTGTAGAATATCTAGTAAGATTGCGTAGAGACAGTGCGCTAGTTCATCGTAGACTTTTACTTGGCTTCCTGTTCAGAATTGATTAGGCCTGTCTGAAGGACCAAAATAAAATAAAAATCGCCTTGAGCGGATAAGCTTAGCTTAGACCGTTTCAACACGTTGGTTTTTTAAGATGTTTGCACGAGTTCGTTAGCCAAAAAATCCAAAAACTGGAAGCACATTTTTTGACCGTAAGTTAAAATTTGTTGAGATTTTTTTTACTAGTATGAATGTTTTTGATTTTATCTAAAATAATAAATATGGGACATTATCCTGTACATTTTGTTTTTTACTCCACCTTATAACTCGTATGGTTCCCCAAAAATTGATCAAAAAGTAAAATACCACAAAAGTACCCGGTTCAAATCCACGTGGGTAGTTTTACCGTGGGGGAACTTCAGATCCGATGCCGACGGTTTTCGAGTTTGTCCGCTGTGGAAACGAAACAGCGCGTGAGCTGTACCTGGAGACTGAGGTGCTAAAAAATTCTAATAATATATTTAGTACTCGAAGGCCTTCTTCAGTATTCGAGTTTCTCAAATAGTTTGTTGAAACCCTATAGTATATGAAGTTAATTTTGGAAATTCGCTCAAATGACGTCAACGGTTCAACTGAGTTATCTAATTATTTCAACGTGTCTCCTACTAAAGACGTTAACCCCGAACAAGCTGGACTTTGGGTATCTAATTCCCCTTCCTCTTAATTATTATTAGCGAATTTCCATAGGAAAAATGAGCTATTGCAGTGGCCCTTATGGTGAGACCCAAGGTCGGGAGTAGCAAATGAGCACCGATCATGGTCCCCAGAACACGTTTTGGGGTGTCATTAAAATTCATATATATATATATATGTATATATATACATATGAACTCAATACTATCCCGACGGATTTCACCAGAAACCATTACTTTTCCGACGGATTCTTATCTATACCGCCGCCGTCGGAATGGTCCTAATTATACAGAATCTTTCGTAACTCTTGTCACATATTTTCTACTATTCCTGGGTTCAAAGTAAATTTACTTTCAAATCACTTTTAATTTGTCTAAAATTATTTCGGTTGTCCTACTGTGACCAAAATTTTGCGATTCTATTTAAAAATCATATCTAAAATTACTTAACTAAAAATGCTGTACCAACCCTTTGCATTACATATGTGGGGAAAATGTTATGTTGACTTGATTTAAATGTTTTTAAAATGGCGGCCGTTTAAAACTTTCAAACGGAAATAACGAAAAAACTAGCGTTCTCTCGAAAAAATTTCAAAAATAACTTTTTTTTAGCAAATTTAATTCCCTATCGATTGGTGTTTATTTTTTGAAATTGGTTTAAGAATAACGGACTTATGGAATATTTCGTCAGACAGAGCATGCCAAAAATTGATTCATGAAATTGTTTCGAAAAAGTGCTAGTTTTTTTAGTTATTTCCGTTTGAAAGTTTTAAAAGGCCGCCATTTTGAAAATATTTAACTCTAGTCAACATAACTATTTTCCAATGTGACTAATACTAATACAAAGAGTTGATACAAATTTAGTATTATTTCCTTAGGTAAGTTTGTAGATGATTTTTTTAATAAAAAATGCATTTTGATAATTTACGTAACTCTTTGAGTAGATTTATAGCTCAAAACTAAAAAAATTACATATTTTTTGAATTGCCTTTAAATATTTGTATTCTTTATATTATAGCCTACAACCATAAAAAAATGATCATGATCCTAAGCGTACAATAATCATGATTGAAGACGAAAGTATGCAAATTTGGATTGATTAACAGACTATTGTCTGTAATTCAGAAACACTCATATTTTATTACTTGATTACTTGAATATTTTATTAACTAATTTTAGTAGAGAGTGACGGAGTAGTCACATCTTGTGTAGTATTTTCGATATAGTAGCTTACAGATTTTTTACAAATAGTAGTAATCGATTCAGCATAGGTCTGATAATACAGTATTGACACTTAATGAAATATTCAATACGTCGCGCGGCGGGATTGATACCATATCGTATATTATGGTTTAAACATACCACCAAGGAGATTTTGACAAAAGGGGCTTCAATCGATTCAGTTTAATTGTAACATGTGCTACAAAAAAGTCTGAATATTAAAAATGAGGTGAGGTAGTCGCCATTTTTCTGTGCTTAAAAAGTAAGACTTAACAGATGTTTACAAGTGGGGCATCAAACGATTCAGCTTAAAAGTTAAGTAACACAGGCTACGAAAATAACTGGTGTTGAAGTTACAAATACACAGGGTGTTCAGAAAAAGGGTTCCAAGAATTCAGGGCGCAATTCCCCGCATTAAAATAAGATGAAAAGTTAGAACTAACCAAAAATGATCCGTTTTCTGTCTAGCCGCCATTTTTTTACTTTTTACAAAATAATTTACATTGAGAGAAGTGTTTGGACTGATTGATTTCAAACTTGGCATGAAGTTTAACATAACAATGATCTATCTCCAGTAAAATAAACCATTATATACAATAATGCGTTTCAAAATGGCGGCTGATTGAAAATTTCAAATATAAATTTCTCAAAAACGTATACTTTAACAAAAAATGTCGAGTCACCTTTTTTGTAGTCCTTTTGATTCCCTGTCGAATGATTTCACTGTCAAAACTATCAGATGAAGGATAATCGGTTCAGTTATGTGTAATAATTGGTTTGTTCAACCCAGCATCCTATACCAACACAGTAAACACAGCAATATTGTTTGTACACATGCTCTTATTATATTTAACTTAGCTTTTATCCTTCGTCCGATTGTTTTGACAGTTACACCATAAAAATAATGGCGTCTAGACAGAAAATGCAGCATTTTGGACCTGTGTTTATTGAAACTTTTCATCTTATTTTGATTTGGGAAATCACCCCTCGAATTCTCGGAACCGTTATTCTGAACATTTTGTATATTTGTATTGTATTTTAATAATATTTGGGCGGTAATTTATTGTTAAAAATTTCGTTTATTATTGTGATAGTTTTCATACTTATGTTAATTATTGATGTGTTACTTTCATTCTATGTTATTTATTTTCTTAACTTTATGCTAACTACTTATTGATGTTTGCCTTATGTGTTGTATACGGTACCATAGTATTTAATTTTACGGAATAATTAAACTCTAATCAAAACTAATAACATTATTATGAAAAGCCTTAATTATGAAAACTATTAATATAGACTGATAAACAAAAATGTTACGATAGTGAAGTTATTTTGGTTTTTAAGGTGCAGGTATTACTCCGACCCTAATATTGTAGTAAATTGGAAACCATAAAATACAGATGAAATAACATTTTATAAGTAGTAAACAGTCAAAAAATATTTAAATTCTAAACTTTGTTTTCATTTTGTTTTAATATATCGGATATTATGTGAATGTCAAATATGAAACCAGCCTTATCAAATTTACATGAGAAATTTATTTTAACGAAATTGATTGAGAAGCAAAATTGTTGATATTATAATCGTAATCCAAGAAAAGCTTGTTGTAATAAAACTTATAAAATGAGCAAACCAATTATCAATAAAAGCCAAATTATCAATATATCTTAAAATCAGTCTTTCAAAAAATTTTATGAAGTGTTAGGTTTTAACAAAACCAATAATATAGTAAACTAAGAAATTGCACATTCTTAAATAATGTTTAATAATTCAGCTCTATATAATGAGCTGTTTTTTTTGTTGTACTCCGCTGTCTCTATTGTCAAGTCAAACACTACGTGGACTTGTCGTCTAGAAAATCCAGTTTATAGACAAAGCGAACACACACAAAACTTGACTTTATGGACAAACAAGTCTATGCAGTGTTTGTGATAGATTTAACAACGAAGACAGCAAAACTTCGGACCTGGAAGTTCATAACGCATAGATTTTATAGAATTATAGAGTGCTGTAAATGTATAAGATACATAAAGTAGTCAATATCACAGTTCATGAGAAAATAACTAAAAATTGAATAATTTATTAATTTCTAAAACATGATAAAGCATATATTATGAATCGATATTTCCAATTATCTTCCTATGGGGCTACCCCAAATAATTTTTGTTTTCTATCAGTGTAAAATAGTCGTTAAAGTTATTAAAATATGCGATTGGTTTTGTACAAAAAACAGAATTGAACATATTTTGAATCTATTTCTTTACCGATTGATACTCCTTATTCATTAACAAAGTCGGGCTACCCAAAAAAGTGAACAATGTATACCGAAATTGTAGATAAATTTATTTTTGATGAAAAGTATATCTTAAATTTTTGTAGCGCGATGCTTTAAATGGTGGTTACACCGATGTTCAAAAATATGAATTTACACTCGGGGGTCAGCTTTAAACATTAAGGCGGCGATACACTAACGCGCCGACGCTGCAAATAAAATTGCTGCAACGGTACGTTGAAAATATGTTTTGCTCGTACAAAGAGCGCAAACCCAACGATCCATATGTACGCTTTCTCATCAGACCAATTCATTGTTGTGGGGTTGGTGCGCGAACAACTACTAAGACACGGCTCAACTGCAACTGGAAATTCCTTATGTTTGTTCAAAAAACCGACAGGGTCGCGACGGTATGTTGCAGGCTCGGCGCGCTAGTGTATATTGTTCAAGTGTGCATATTGTGTATATTACCTACAAGTTTTAACAGAGTGTGATGTCATATCTAGTCAAGCCAATAGGGTCCAAAAAAAGGCAAATTTTGCTATTGAGTTAACATTAAGCGACATCCACAGTGGCTTTAAGGGTAGCATAGGTATGTAAAATACGAAAACTATCAGCAAGGAGCTTTTGCGCATTTTATATAAACCAAAATAACAATAAATTAGGACTTTTGGGTTTTTCGTTGATATTATAAAATGTTATGTTATGATCGAATTACAATACTTCCAATGGGATATTTGTAGAGAATTAAAAAACCTCAAAACGGTTTTTTGTAGACCTCCATCTGACCATTTTACATCAAGAAAAGTAGGAAAAGCGCATATTACCATTTTTCATAAATTCATATCTTTGTTAATTTACTATTAAGGCAGATCTTTCGGAAAAGGATTGGTTATTATGTGTACTTTAAACAGGCGCACAATAAAATTTGTCGCATTGCTAGTTTTTGTACAATTAATTGCAGTATAAACAATTTAGTCCATATTGCGTCCTATTAACCTGGATTTAAATTAACCAAACGGATTCTGGAAGTAGATATTAAAACCTACAATTCCTGTACCTTAGGTTTTTGAATAAGCTTTATCAAATATTATAAAAGTGCTTCCGAACATAGAACAAAACGCGTAAATTTGCGACTGACGCGCTACGCTACGTCGAGAAAAGCAGTGGTAATGAGGGAACCAGTAGTAGTGGGCAGGTTGCTGGTTCCCTCACTTAAATTGTTCGGCTATAAATTGTTATTTATACTGCAATTGTGCAAGTACTATTTATGCGACATATTTCACTTCCACCTATAATCATTTCCCCAAAGATCCGCTCTTAATATTGTAAATTAACAAAGATATGAATTTTTGAAAATTTTTAATTTTTAAGCGTCTTTTCTACTTTTTTAGGGTGGAAAATGGTGCGATCGGGGTCTAAAAAAAGCAATTTTGTAAGCTTTTTAATTCTCTACAAATGTTTCATTGGAAGTATCGTGATCAATTAATACATTTTTATAATATCACCGAAAAACCCAAAAAGTCCTTTATTTTATTGTTATTTTTGTTTATAAAAATGCGCTAAGGTTGTCTGATAGGGTTTGTATTTTACATACCTATGTTCTCCATTGGTTGTTCACAAATTTCCATTATTTACATTAATGTTTGCCTTTATGCAGACAGTTTGGTTGTATCTTTTGCAGATTCTTCCTATGCTTATGTTTTATAAAAATGTACTTTAAAGATATGATTATGAAGGACTGGTGCTCTCCAAATAACTTACGTTTCAAAGGAGATAAATTTGTAAATGTTTCATTAAACTTAGATAGGTACAAGTCACATTATTTGCTATCTCGGAGGAAACCGGTAAAACCTGGGCGACATATGTCAATTCTCTACTTAAATTATTTAAGCTATTATAAAAATAAGCTCAAATTGTGTGTCGTGTCAATTTTAGAGTACACTGTACAACGATATTCATTAGATAAAATATTTTAGGCCTCCACTCAATGTATTTACTTCGGTGTTTACTATTTGTAAAAAACAGAAGATTTGATTTTTGTAGTTATTGCACTACATTATGCTGTATCTATTATATTATATAAAAACTGACCTCAGCATGTATAAGATACAAAAGTAAATAATTTCAGAACTGTAGTAAATACAAATAGAATGTACATAATATTTCCATTTAAAATACAAAATACGCTGATGTAAAATAATAAGATGTTTACTTAAAAAATAAACTACCAAGTTACTCTAACAGCTGATATCAACATTGTAATATTTATCACTGATTTTAGGATACGTATTAAATTCTATTAAGAGTTATTAATTTGTTTAGGATATTAGATGGGATAATAATTTACTCTAATCTCAATCAATGCCATATTTGAGATTAGCTTGTTCTAACTTTGATTTGAATACCACATCATTTAGTTAAAATGATTCAATTTTTGAATTCATTTA
>JAGFPH010009953.1:15347-43358 GCA_018207615.1 Philaenus spumarius
TTTTGTTTTTATCTCTGAAATGGCTGCTCCTATCGACTTGAAAATGGCCTCATTCGATTCAGCGTCCAAAATAATGTCAAAAACGTTACCCCACTCAACTTTTTCCATTTTTTCAAAAATTGCCCCCAAAAAGGGCGTTTTTGGGGGTAAAATTTCTTTTTTTTTTAACTAGCCGTATTTGGTATCAAATTTGACATTTTGTGAGGTTAGAAATCGATTGAGACCAAAATCAGGTCCGTGGGATTAACCGTTTTGAAGTTAGTACCGCTTTCTTCGAAACGGATACTCCTATTAACTCGAAAATGGTATCATCAATCTCTCGCTCGAGAAATTTGATAATTGATACAGCATCTATTTTGGTAAGGAAAGTTGTGTGATGTGCACACCAGATGTTTTTTTTTTTTTTTTTGTGTGTTTAACGTCCTGCTGTTTTGCACTTAGGCCAATGAAGACGGGACCTACAGTTTTACGTGGAATCCGAACCACAGCCAACGATGTCTTTTAAGAAACCATTTAGAAAATTATTCGGGGTCAATGGGAATTGAACCCGGAACTTTTCCATTGATGGTTGCCATGACGATTGGTAGAGATCAGCACCTCCTGGATCACCTTTTTATGCGCATTTTTGCAGACATAAGACCTAGCGCATTCGATTCCTGACGACAAAAAAACCCCTATATGCAAATATTCATCAAAATCGTTAGAGCCAAAAGCGAGATCCCCGAAATAAAATAATTTAGAAATTTATAAACAAATATACAAGAATTGCTCGTTTAATAAGATAAGATAAGAGTAAACTGATAATGCAAAATCAGATGAATTCATCTTTAGGAGGTAACTTAGAAAACCTATTTAAAAACCCCAAAATTCATGAGTTTATGTGTAATGGACACAAAATGGCTTGTGATATCTCAAATTGTATCCATATAAAACACGAATTTGTGTAGATTTTGTATCTACGGACCCCTTGGCTTTATTAGAACGTTGTGTTTCTCAAAGGTTTGAACTGCAAAAATGATTTGCTGCGTAGTTTATCTCATCAAAACATCCATGATATATTATCAATGCACCTATCATAATGTAAAAAGGCAATAATAACAAACACTTCGCAAACATAATATGCCGACGTCAGAGTTATACGAAGGTGTATGATGAATTGATAAACGATTGAATGTGACTGAACTTAGATAGCTTGATGTTATTATAAGGAACTTGGAATACTCTTAAACTATTTGCAAGGATGCAGTTTATCAGCCAATGTGTTGCGCCTGCGTCATGTTATATACTTGGTGTTTCAGGAATTCAGGATACTATATGGTTACACATGCAATGCAGAAATGGAGGGGAAAAGTCCTATGAAGGTGTGTATTAAAATTTAGATTTTCATTTGGCAATCTTGTGTTATTAACAAAAACAATCGTATCATTTTAACGGTAAATTATATGGAGTTAAAATTTAACTTGCTACTTAGTGTTGTTAAGACCCAATTTGAGAAAATTAAACAAAATATTTCCTTAACTTTTTCAAAATAACGGCTATTTAAATATTTAAACTTTTTATAGATAAATAAGTTTTTATTGGCAAACAAAACTTTTTTTTAAATTTGTATTTTTTAAATTAATATTGCTATTATATTTTACTTTCTCACTATACTACTATAGTATAGAGAAAGTATAGTGATCGCAAAACAAAATGGATGTTGAGATTTTTGTGGAAATATCCGTTTTGGGACCCCCTGAGTATTTTTTACAAAATGTCTGACTGCATGTCTGTCTGTATGTATGTCTGTCTGTCTGTATGTATGCATGTAAGTCTGTATGTATACAAAGCTAAAGCGAAAACTATTCCACCGATTTCAAAAAAATTTGCACCAGACATGTCAAGTAGGCCTGTATAGAAGCACGAAAAATGGTTTTGAAAATTTTTGAAAAACAACCCCCTTTTTGGCAAAAAAAACCCAAACAAATCAGTTATAGTTTTTTAATTAAAAAACGACTAACGATTTTGATAAAATTTGGCATATTTGTAGCTTTTAATGTACCCTGGCGTATTAAAAAAACCGCATCTTTCTAAAAATTCTAGTTTAGCTAATAATAATAATAACTGATTTTGGGGGTTTTTGGCCTTAAACGGGGTTGTTTTTCAATGTTTTTCAAAACCTTTTTTCGTGCATCTATAAAGACCTAATTGACGTGTTTGGTGCAAATTTGTTCGAAATCGATCAAATAATTTTCTCTCTAGATAATAATAATAATAATAATATTTATTAGTTAATCTCCTACTTTAATAAATCACCTCTCCTATCCCACCTACAATAATTAAGAAGTCACAGTGAATCTGTTTAATAATTTAAATATGTTTGTGAGGATGTATGTGCCAGTTCCTGGTACCGTTTATTCTTTTGGTACTTATCCAAAACACAAAAGATAATTAGTTGTGTACATTTTTCTTAGACTTGATGTAGACTTAGCCATCTGGATTGCATACTAATTGAAATGTATACTTTGGATTGTCTGAGGGAGTGAATTAGAGAATTTAAATCTTTATATTATACAGACGTTAATTTTTCGTCTGTACACTTCCCAAGTAAGGATTATTTCAATTACAAGTGAAAAAAACTTGGACCTAGACTGGAGTTTAATCCCAATACTTTTAGAATGCCGAGCTTTGCTGAGCTACCCTGATCACACCAGATATGGGTCAAAGTTATGAGGAATGCGAAATCTATATATTAATAGGCAAGCACAAAACTTGTCGTCCTTTTTTTCTCAGCTTGTGTGCATCGTAGGAGAAATTCGCGCATACCGTTAGAAAGGTAGTGTCCTGTAGATGAGCAGAATCCCATTATAATTTACATCGGTCCTCAGGGATACGCCCCAGTGGCCCTCAAAGTTTCAATGTTAATCTTATAGAAGGTCAATCTTAAGGAAGAAGAAGAAAGATTTCTTTTGATTTTATCAGGGGCACAAAAAACAGCTGTTCGTATGAAAATCTTAAAACAGCTGATTTTGATCAATAGCTGATTTTGATCAACAACTGATTTGGATAAAAAACTGAATATAATTTTAGGTTAGGTAAATCAAGCAATAGCAATAGCAATCAAGCAATGAGCAGAATCCCATTATAGTTTACATCGGCCCTCAGGGATACGAATTACAGGCTTTCAAAGTTTCAATGTAATTTTATGGAAGAACGGTAATTGATTTAATCATTATATCGAGCAATAGCGAAGCATTGCCGGGTCCACTAGTAATAATAATAATGCTCATCCTTTTTTTTCATGAAAAGTATTTTCCCATAGGCTTACAATATGCGGAGACATCGAACTAACAAAAATCAGTTTACGTGATTCCATACTTTCCTCTCTTTAACTTTCATTGTTATTAGAAAAACCATTTTAGTTAGTTTCCCTGTTGTTTTGTTTTTAGAGTTAATGTATCCGTATGCACTATGAATACCTAGTGAATTTCCATAAGAAAGATGATCTATTGCAACGACTCTTATAGTGTGACCTAAGGTCGGGAGTGGATAATGAGCACCGATTATGGTCTCCAGAACTCGCTTAGGAGTGTCATTAAAAAATGTATATATATATGTTGTTTGAAATCTAACGGCTGCATTTTACATTCGATTTGGTAAAAATGTGGTACTTACGTTGGTTTTTTAAGTTGCTCGGACGAGTTCGTTAGCCAAAAAAAACCAATAACAGAAACACGGTTATGGGCTGGAAATGTAAATTTGTTGAGATTTTTCGTACTGTAATGAAACTTTTTTGGGGGGTTTATCTAAAAACAATACAATAGATTATTCTGCACACCTATATATCTAATTCCGTAAGCCCAAATTTGCAAATGAAATTGTGAGCGAACGGTAGGTCGTACAAATCTGGGAGAGGTTTCGTTTTAGAGGTCTGGGCATGAAATTTGGGGGAAAATATTCATTTTCGTTAGTCACGAAAATTTGTTACGGAATAAAATAATTACCATTTAAATAGCGTGGGACTATGTAGGTGTAAATCAGGTGATTTTAGTGTTAAAAACAGGTGATTGTATATAATAATTATTCCCATTTAAATAACATGCGAATATATAGGTGTAAATCGAGTGATTTTAATGTTAAAATAGGTGATTGTATATAAATTGGAAAATTCAGCTATCATAACAACACCTGAATGTGCAGTTTTGAGATGTGTTTTGCTATTGTAGCTGTGTTTTTGTTTCAAAGTGACAATTAAAATCAAAGCTTAGGCTATATGACTAAACACATTATAAAATTATTTCAACTGTACTTTTTTACTGTAATGAATAACGCTGGAAGACCACCTCGCAAAGGTAGGCCATCACGAAGAGGTATTGCTCATAGAAATATAGCCTATATATTATAGGGGCTATTGCTCCTACAAGCCACTAGTTTTTTACTTTCTCCACCCTATACGTAGTATATAGAGAAAGTATTGTTTTCGTAAAAATGTTCGAATTTGAATTTTCAGTTGAATTATCTGTTTTGGTGCTCCCAGAACCCCAAAAAATTTTTTAGTGCAATTATCCGTGTTGGTGCTCCCTGAACCCAAAAATATTTTTAGTGGAATTTTTTGTTTTGGTACTCCCTGAACCCAAAAAAGTGGTTTTAGAGTGGTGTCTGTCTGTCAGTCTGTCTGTATGTATACACGACCAGAGAGGACACTATTGGTCCGATTTTCATGAAATTTGGTATGTAGGTACTAAACCCTAATATCTCCAGGCGTTTTTTTTCATTTTTTGGAATTTTTAATTTTGTATGGGTAATTTACCCCTAAAACCCATAAAAAACGACAAAAATTATAATTTCTCAAAAACGGCTCTAACGATTTTGATCAAATTTTCAGTATTTATAGTGCTTAAAATGCCAAACAAAATGACACCACCCGCTTTTATCAAAACTTCGGCGTTTTATAACTATGGGGAAATGTTTAAAAATAAACAAGTTTGTGTTGTCAATCTAGCATCGCGGCAGCGGCCGCACAGGGTAACACCACGGTAGCAAGCACGGCCAGTAATTCAAAGGTCGCGCGATCGAATCCCGCCTGGGACAATAATTTTTGTATACGATTGATGTAGGTAGAATATTATTTTTTTGTTTTGTTCTAAAAAGTAGTAAAAAATAAAATGATTAAAAACATTATTATTTTGATTACCGTAAGTTGGGAGAAAGTTTGTGTCAGTTAACGGATACAGTTTATTTTCAAATCCTTATCGGGGATTTTACCGTGGGGCATTATCTGATCTGAGGACGAAGGCTTGGGTGCAACTGACGAAGCAAGTGTAACGAAGCTGGGAGTGAGCCGGGGCTGGAGGCTGTAGTGCAAACACATTCTACTAATATATTTCCTACACGGAGATAGCCATGCATTCGTAGACCAATTTCCCAAATAGTGGGTTGAAATCTTAAAACATATAAACTTAATTTTTGAAATTCGCTCAACTCACGTCAGCGGTTTTTCGTGATCGAATTATTTATATTCAGGTAGATCACTGAGAATTCTATCTATATAATAAAAATTAATTGCTGTTCCTTTGTAAGCGCACCAATTGAGAACGGCTGGACCAATTTGGCTATTTTTGTTTTAAAATGTTCGTAATAGTTCGAACGAGGTTTTTATATAAAGATAATTGTGAAAAGTTTCCCGAAAAATTTTCAAATTTGGAAAAACTAAACAGCCCCTTTTGTATGGACTCAAGACCATAGTGCACAAAAACTGCTGTTCGTATAAAAAGCTTAGCAACACGTCATGTTTGTTTACATTCATTACCATAGCAACATTACTTAGCAAATTTGAAGAGTATTAGCTTTTTTAGGTTACATTGACAAACTAAAAACAAACACAAACAAAAATCAACGAAAAATGCTTACAGAATTATAATTCAATTCAAATATTGGTTGTTACATATTATATATAAAACAAGTGATTTGTATAAAAAACTGATCATAATTTTTGGTTAGGCCTACAATGAACTAAAACACGTTTATTGGCAACCAATTGGGCTAATTTAACCCTAGAACTGGCACGGTTAAAATCAGGCTTTGTACAATTCTTCACAATTATCAGTTTTTTACTTTCTCCACCCTATACGTAGTATATGGAGAAAGTATTGTTTTCATAAAAATGTTCGAATTTGAATTTTCAGTTGAATTATCTGTTTTGGTGCTCCCAGAACCCCAAAAAATTGTTTAGTGCAATTATCTGTGTTGGTGCTCCCTGAACCCAAAAATATTTTTAGTGGAATTTTTTGTTTTGGTGCTCCCTGAACCCAAAAAAGTGTTTTTAGAGTGGTGTCTGTCTGTCAGTCTGTCTGTATGTATACACGACCAGAGAGGACACTATTGGTCCGATTTTCATGAAATTTGGTATGTAGGTACTAAACCCTAATATCTCCAGGCGGTTTTTTTCATTTTTTTGGAATTTTTAATTTTTAAGGGTAATTTACTCCTAAAAACCCATAAAAAACGACAAAAATGCAAATTTCTCAAAAACGGCTCTAACGATTTTGATCAAATTTTCAGTATTTATAGTGCTTAAGATGCCAAACAAAATGACACCACCCGCTTTTATCAAAACTTCGGCGTTTTATAATTATTGGGAAATGTTTAAACATAAATAAGTTTGTGTTGTAAATCTAGCATCACGGCGGCGGCCGCACGGGGTAGCACCACGGTAGCGAGCACGGCCAGTAATTCAAAGGTCGCGCGATCGAATCCCGCCTGGGACAATAATTTTTTATACGATTGACGTAGGTAGAATATTATTTTTTTGTTTTGTTCTAAAAAGTAGTAAAAAATAAAATCATTAAAAACAATATTATTTTGACTACAGTAAGTTGGGAGAAAGTTTGTGTCAGTTAACTGATACCGTTTATTTAGATTAGGTAAAAGCAAACAAAAGGTTTACTGTATTATCTATAAAGGTTTACAAACTATAAATCTAAATTTGTGTAGTATATTCTTAAGTGGTTTAAAAACCATTTTGCAATTTGATTACTTAAGTCAGTGTAATGAAATGGAATAACTACCCTTTAAATTAAATCAAGCAATAGCGAAGTATTGCTGAGTCCACTAGTTATTAAATAATATTTAATTCTGGTGAAAATAACTCCGTTTTAAGTTTGTTTTGTTTGCATGAATACGTAAAAAGCAGGTGACTCGACAGCCAGTAACCGGGTTCGAACCTACGATGTTGCAACTGTAGCTGACTGTAACACCTGTACTCTCTCGGCCACTTACGGGAGGGATCCATGTCGCGCCTTCTATGTACTTTAAAGTAAAACGTCTGTAATAAAATAATCTGATAATAAAAATGTAATTACCACACCACGGTAAATGTACGATTATGAGATGAAGTCTTTAAACCGTGGGTGATCAACCATGACGATTATGACCATGATGTTGTAACTGTAGACTGTATTCGTTGATTTATGGACGACGTTACTCCACGGTTATGCCCTTGATAATGGTGCCAACAATGCAGTAAAAATGCAACACCATGTCAAGGTTTTAACTGCAGGTAAAATACTATAAAAATGCATTAATCAAACGTACTAAGGTGCGCTCAGTAATTATTATAAGCCTTGAGCTGTCTGGCGCTGGTGGAGTAGTGCAAACTGTATAGCTTCAATATATTTGTGAGATCCGGACTCAATGACTCATCACAAAATCTCAGAACCATAAATATGTACTGACCTTCCATGACCTAACTGCTATAAAACCACGAAAAGTAAAACAATTTTTTCCAATCCAAAACATGTGTGCAAACAAACATTTGTATGAATCTGCCTCTTGGAATTTTATAATTTATCTTTAAGAATTTCCTTGCGAAATTAAACATTACTTCTTCTTTCTACAGGGTATAACATTTTCATTCGTACTCCTCTCTTAACGAAATCGACTCCTATAAAAGCGAGTGTACGTCCGTACGTACGTACATACATTCTTACGTACGTGAGTAGCAATATAATATAACATCTGATTTCACCCATTACCTGTAATACTTAAACAAAACCTAGTGTAGATTATATTTTGGGATTATGTTTACAACTTCAATTTAATATAAAGTTGCCTTGTGAAGTTGATTTTCTTAAAATATGAGTTAAATAACTAAAAGTAGGCTATAATACATTATAAGATTTGCTTTGAGGTTATAAAATGAATATGAATACAACCTTTTATTATCAATATATTCATTTATACAAGTTTAAAGAAGAGATATCCATTCGTTTAGCTTCGGAAACATTCGAACATCTTCGTATAGCATTTAAACATATTCGATTATTAATTTCTTCATTATAATATTAATAACTTTTAAATCATTTAATCTATCAATATGACGTAAGAAATCAATTAAAAGTTAATATTTTTTATCTTTATTTAGATATATAATAATGTATATAAGTACAAAATTTTAACAAATAGGCCTGCAGTTTTATAATCCTTATAATTGTGCACAACTACCGAGTTAAAAATCCCCTTCAACATAGATTAAGTCTGTTGTTTTTAAATAATGTTTTTTTAATGATGTATTTCTCATGTGTATTTAATTCATCTGCCTGTGATTTTTCACAGGGGTTTACTAGTAAGTTCATGTAAACATAAGTCCGAAAAAGCATGGTTATAGAGAGTTACGGCTTCTGGAAATTGTGAAAGCAACACTGGGTCAAAAGTTAATGGGTTTTTTTTAGTGGTTCTAAATGGTTTTAAACAGTCAAATTGAACTAAACTGGTAAGAGAACTCCAGTAGTTAACGAGAAACCTGAGTTGAAAACAATAGACAGAGGCCGAAAATGCATATTCTTAACTGAAATAACTTTGTTAAATTGCCAGTATAAAAAGAAACTTTTATATTTCATTTTGTGGAAACGTTTAAAATCTTGAGAAATTTATCTAAATAAAGGCAAATAAAACCATTCTTTGTTTCAAATCCATTTAAAATCTAGCAAAGTCGGGTAACGAAAATAACCGCCTTAGCAGTTGGCGAAATAACAAATAATAAATAACTGTTGGCGAATAGCAGTAATATAGTTTTGTATGAAATGTTGTATTATTATTCACGTTTGACTTTCGCAAAGTGGAGAAAGTAAAAACCATATAGGACCAAAAAGAGGAAAATTACGTAATTACTTAAACGTATTTATACCTAAACCGAATCTAACTGTTTTTAAGAAATTTTATTCATATCTCGCTCCAAAGTTTTTCAATGCAATGCCAGATCATATTAAAAGTTGTAGGAATTAAAATAGATTTTGTAGGTTCGTTAGGGGAATTTTGACCAACCAAGTTGACGTTGGTTCTTACTTTAGCACATTACAATGAAATACAAAATATTGGAGAATTTATTGTATTAATGTGTGGTTGGAGGAGACAAATGTATTTGTATATATATTTATGTAGTGTTTGGTGTGAGTCTATGTGTTTATATTTGTACATAGAACTTATGCCGGATTCAATTTTTTATTTTAATGTTTAAGTTTAAACTGAATATGAATATGTTTAACTAATGTAAGATATAATTTCTATTCAAATCTACTAGTTTCCTTAGTAGATTGTAATTTGTATATATATTTATGTGTGTTTGGTGTGAGTATGTGTTTGTATGGGTATATATAACTTTATGCCGGATTCCATTCTTTATTTTGTTGTTTGAGTTTATACTGAGTATGAATATGTTTAATTAATGTAATATATAATTTCTCTTCAAATTTCCTTAGTAGATTGTAAGTTTATTTATAGTAGTTTTGTTTTGTATTGTTTTGGAAGCCATTATTGTAACTTCACACTAAGTCTGATGGAGTGTGTAAGATTTGGAGGAGCGCGGTTGACTGCCGAGTTGTCTTTCATTCCGAGAGGAATTTACGTTTGTTTGTATTTGAGTGTTTTCTTTTTTTTTGTCCATCCCACACAGGTTTTGAACCTCGGGATGTTTATATATTGTTCCTATGTATGTAAGTTTAGTTATATATATATGTATATATGTGTAGAGATATGGAACAATAAATATCAAATATCAAATATCAATACTTATAGAATAATGAATCTATTTTTATTTTAAACCTCACTCTGATTACTCTTACCTCCGATATGGTGTTTCTATTCAAAACAGAATACTAAGAATAAAATTCGTAATTTGATCGGTAGTCAATCGTGAGGAAATATTTTTTTTAAATACTAACTCTTCCCTGTATATACATCTCAAATGTCATTTTCTTTTTTAGAAGCAATTGTATGGGTGTCGATCAGTACAACGATGGCTATTCAATGAGGCGACAAATGGTTCAATACATAATACATAAACAAAAATTGATGATGGGTGCGCTATTCTGGTCTCAAATTGTGCAACAGATTGCCAGACAATATAAAGGAAGTGCTTTGAACAAAAACTTTAAAAAAAGCTTAAATATTTCCTTGTGCAGCTGACATTTTACTCGGTGGAGGAATACTTTACATTTTAAGTATATCATATAGTTTTTGTATGTTTACTTGTACGATGTTAAATAGTTTATTAGAATAATTATCTGATTCTACATTTGCCAAACTGGTTGCAAATAAACGTAATTTGGTTCAACGTAGGTTTAATCCAAAACTACGTTCAGTTTTTGATCCAAATCAGATTTTGTATTTAAAATATGTAACAACAGATGTAAGAATTGAATTATACTAATACAGTCAGAGTTTTTTGATGATTATTTTTGGTGTTTACTTTTAGTTTGTTAACTATAAACACGATATTACTGTTATTAGATATAGCTCAAACGGAAAATCAGTGTTTTAAACCGACTATATAAACCGCGTGTCAAGTAGAATAAAGAATAAAGTAAAGAATAAATAAAGTAAAGAATAAAGATAGCATAATTTTAATAGTGATAGGTGTTCCAATTATAATTTATTGTGCCTTTTTCGTTGATTTTTGTTTGTGATTAATTTTACCTAACTTAAAAAACTGTTGTGAAGAGTAACTACCTGATTATAAGTTTTCCAAGTCGGCTGTTATGGTAATAAATGTAAATGCTTTTAAGACAAGTGTTTTGGTTTAGTATACAACCTAACCTAAAATTGTGTTAAGCTTTTGATCCGAACCAGCTGTTTTATTAATAATATGTAACAACAGATGTTTGAAGTATAATACAGTGTGCTAATTCAGTTAACCTAACCTAAAACAGCTGTTTGTGAATAATAATAAATTGATTATAAATTTGCTAAGTTGGTTGCTGTGGTAATGAATGTAAACAAAAATTTGTTTGATCCGAACAGCTGTTTTACCAGAATGTTCAATATTTTTACGCTTTAAATTGCAAATTTGGCGAAATTCTTGCTTAGTGTGCGTCTATGAACCAATAAGGATAAACATTTAAATATTCGTAATTGTATCTTAAGTAGGTTTTACTCTACGTTGATTCTACCTCCGTCATTCGGTCAGGACAAAGCCTAAATCGCCATAAACGATTTATATATATCGTTTAACCCTTTCCCTGGTATTTCGTAGCGATTTATTTTGTCCACTTCCTGGCTTTCCGTACTAATTCGTAGTAGAACTTTAAATGCGTATAACTTAGTCACGTTAAACATGGCTAGACTGAATTTAAAATACACGGTTAATTTTTTGATTTATTAAATGTAGAGATTATTTTATGGCGCTATATGAACACATGGTAGTATAATCACTATCCTGAACTATTATTAAATTTTTAAATTATATAAAATGTTGTTTTCCTGTTTTTTTTTTTTTAGTAAATATACATATATATACATAAATAAATACTTTAGTAAAATTATGCAAAACAGCCCTAGCCGGAGACCAGATATCTAGTCATATCCCGAGTTTGATTTACTTCCGCCCTCCTACCTTCAAACCACAGATATGATTAGATATCTGGTCTCCCTAGCCTAGAGTCGAACCCAGCATCTTATGATCAGGAAGACGCAACGCTATCCAGTAGGCTAAGGCTTGATTAAAGAAAACTGACAAATTAACAAAACTTCAGTTACTTTAATATTACGAGTAAAGTAAAAGATAGTTTATCTGCACCATATCGGAGTGGTTATAGGAAGTTTGCTTGGTTGCTCTTAATTTTGAATCTGTATAGTTTGTATTCGTGAGAGGTTTATAATAATTACGATTCCTACAAATATTATATATCACTGCGTTCAGAAAAATCTAAATGTTAAGAAAAAATAAAACAAAAATCGAAAAAAAATATTTATTTAGGGTCCGCCCACCCTTAAGATATGGTAAAAATTTCATGTATATTGAATAAGTAGTTAATTAGTTATTGTAGTTTGAATATAAGTGACAAATTTGGCCATTTAAGAGGTCTGGCATGAGGCACTTGGCGTCAGTTATGAATACCAGGGAAAGGGTTAAAAACTCCAGATGTGCTTAGACCACATGGGAGAAGTGTAAACTTATATGGCGATATTCTGATATTCTGATTCTTCATACGTATAGAAAATATAGAAAAAACACAATTTATAAAATGAGGAAGCACACTGTCCATTTCAGAGGTATTACCAAGTAAACTATATACTCTGCTATATAAACATGTGTACTATAAATATACCGGGTGTCCCACGAAGAGATCCCTATTTTTGAATTGATATGACAGACGTATAGAGATCGCTACAGACTTGAAATTCTACAGTCGTGACTAACACATATGTAAAAGAAATACCTCTGAGTATCAGTTAATTCTGACTGATCCAAACAAAATGGCGGAAAAACAAAAAACAACAAAATCAGCAATCGTATTTTAACGGTAAACCTACTTTTATTTAGAATATTAACAGCTTCAGCTGTTTAGACTATTTTAAATCTATCAGCTGACTGCGTGTATCCACAACAATGAACATATTTGGTAATAAACATTGGCATTTGTTATTAAGTTGCATTGTAAAGTGTCTTATGTACCATGCCGTTTTCAACTGAGCAAAAAGTGAAATGTTGTTCCTGGGCTATTGCCTTTAAAAATGATTATGAAGCAATAAGGTGTTTTAGGGAAAGGTACCCAGGTGTAGTTCCACCGTCAAGGAAATCTATTCTTAAGTGGAAGACTATCCTACTAGAAACGGGGTCAATACAAAAAAATACTATAGATCCTCCAACATAGAAAATGAAGAAATCGTATGTGCTGCTTTCATGGAATCTCCAAATACGCCTAATTCAGTAAGAAAGGTGGAATCTGCTACAGGTATACCGAAGTCATCTGTCCAAAGGTATGCCAAAAAGAACAAAATCAAACATTATAAAACTCATTTAGTTCACGGACTGCTTGAATGTGATCCTGACATACGATTGGAATTTTGTTCGAAAATAATTGAAAAGACTGACGTAAATAGCAAATGGCATGAAGGAATCGTGTTTTCAGATGAAGCGACATTTTATCGAACAGGAACTGTAAACAAGCATAATTGTCATTACTATAACACAAAAAATCCGCATATCTTACAAGAAGAGAAATTAAAATCAACAGGTATAACAGTTTGGGCTGCTGTTACCAAGGATGGTGTTTTGTCGTATGACATATCCCGACAAACAATGACTGGAAAAAGGTATGCATCAGTTTTAAGCAATCATATAGTTCCTCATCTTTCTCAGCCTGAGATGAAATACGTTTTTTTCCAACAGAATGGAGCTCCTCCGCATTATGCTAATGTGGCGAAAGCTGTTTTGGACCAAAATCTTCCTAACCGTTGGATAGGTCGTGGCAGCAGCTTCATGGACTGGCCCCCAAGGTCTCCAGACTTGACTGTTTGTGATTTTTTTCTGTGGGGATTTTTGAAGGAGAAGGTTTATTGTCATAACATTGCGACAGACCATGAACTAATAAGGTTGATCGAAGAGGAACTGTTGTTGATACCTCGAGAGTTGTTCAGCAAAGCGTATGACTGTTTTCTATTTCGTTGTCATCAGTGCATTGCGATCGATGGACATCAGTTTGAATAAGGTTTATGGATCAAATAGATTTAATTTATTTATGAGGTACTTATATCTTTAATTCCCTAACGTTGTTTAGTGCTTAGTAACATCGTTAAAATTCAATAATTATGTTGTAACACTTAAGCAAATAAAACTATTTTAACGAAAAGGTACTATTTCTTTGATATCCCCCCATTTTGTCCTAATGTGTCAGAATTAACTGATACTCAGGTGTATTTCTTTTGCATATGTGTATGTTAGGACTGTTGAGTTTCAGGTTTTTAGAGTGTTCGGTGCATCTAATATATTAATTCAAAAATAGGGACCTCTTCGTGGGACACCCGGTATAGTAGAGGGTGACGAAATAGAACGTGACGGAAAAAGCGTGACGAAAAAGGCGTGACGGTCAAATCCAATTCACACTCCGCAATTTTTAGACGCGGTGCGTCTATAGAAGTTTGCACTTTAACTAGTCATAATATACCGTCAGTTCTAAAGTGAGTCAACCATTGTCTGCGTTACTTCCAGCGATGTCGATGAATCAGATCTAAAATACGTCTCATAGATTAATCGGTTTTAAGATGTCAACCTTCTTTCCTTGGACAATTTATGCTTCTATTATTGTTTTTACTAGTCCCATAAAGTGTCTACAAGTGGCAGTGTTGTCTACGTGTACGCGGTGAATGACTAAAATACAATACAAACACTACAATAATTTCAGAACACCCTGTATAACAACGCACCGTGTAATATCATTACTGAGGAAACGCATAACTGTAATCTAATTGATAGTTTTGCCAATATCCGTCAAGTGATTTAACAGCCAATTAAGCAATTTGTTATTTCGATAATATCCGTTAATGTGGTCACGTTGTGGAACATTAACTACTTACTAGTGTCATTGTTTTTAGGTTTCAGTGAAAGTCGTTTAGTCTAAAACAAGCCGAAAAGATTGCAACGCGTGGGTAAGCGCGATGTCAAGTGGCGTTACGTTACGCGAAAACGTGACAAATAGAATTCCGTAGGTGATACAGATTAAAATCACTACCGTGTTTGTATCGTGTTTATACCACTATGCCGTTAGGAGAAGTTAAACTATGTATCGATAGGAATGATGAAAGGGAAGTTGAATAAGGGTACAAATACACAGGCAGCGATGTGACGCGGAGCGACTTGTTTTTGTTTCTTGAGCTAATAACTTTGTAAATTTTACATATATAATTTTTTTACTGGCATATATAAATTCTTTGAACCTTTCTCTACAAAAAAGCTATGGAATACTTTTGAATTGGGGTTCATTTACTATATCTGGCGAATTTTTTAAAATATGCTCACAAACGCCAGAAAATCCATTTTCGTTAAGTAAAACTAAGCTTACTTGTACTTGATAGATCATCAGCTACTTCAGTCCACATCTTGTCTACAACTCCTCTGTTCCTGTGATGTATATGTTTTGATTCACAAATTGGTTGTCTTGAAACACCTCATTAATTAACAACTCGAAATCCATCTCGGCTACTGAACACACTGCTATCGCTTCTAGTCGCTTGAAAAATCCAACTGATTTGGGTACAAATACACAGACAGCGATGCGATACGATGCGATGCGACGCGGCCCGACGCGATACTATCAAACACGTATTAACATATGGCATAAAACACACTGAGCGCGACAAACTCTGAAACAAATAAGTTTGATTTTTCAAGCGACTAGAAGCGATAGCACGATAGCAGTGAGTGTTCAGTAGCCGAGATGGATGGTGAGTTGTTAATTAATGAGGTGTTTCCAAGACAACCGATTTGGGAATCAAAACACATACATCACAGGAACAGAGGAGTTGTAGACAAGATGTGGACTGAAGTAGCTGCTGCTCTATGAAGTGCAAGTAAGCTTAGTTTTACTTAACAAAAATGGATTTTCTGGTGTTTGTGAGCATTTTTTCAAAAATTCCCCAGATATGAACCCAATTCAAAAGTATTCGATAGCTTTTTTGTAGAGAAAGGTTCAAAGAATGTATATATGCCACTAAAATAATGATAGAAGTAAAATTTACAAAGTTATTAGCTCAAGAAACAAAAACAAGTCGCTCCGCGTCGCATCGCCCCCTATGTGTTTGGATTTCGCGTCTAGTCGCATCGCGTCGATTCGCATCGCGTCGCGTCGGTGCCTGTGTATTTGTACCCTTTGTTTCAGAGCTTATCGTTTTATGCCATATGTTAATACGTGTTTGATAGTATCGCGTCGCGCCGTACACATCGCATCGCATCACATCGCTGCCTGTGTATTTGTACCCTAACAAGTGGAAACGCTAAAGACTGAATGAGATCAAGGTAGCTTATGCGATAAGGCATTCAACTGCTGCATGCCGTTTATACTGAGGGTTTCACGAATTCAACGATCACATGTCAACTAACCTTTTTTGAGAACGTATTATAGTTAAAAAATTATTTAATTCATTTGTTATTAAATTTATTTGAAAATATGAAACTAGAAGAGAACGATGTTTTTTTAAATAAATTCTGTGACTTACCGTCTTACAATATTCTATTTTCAATTTCACTGCCGCAGTACAACGGCCGTTTCGGCTATTCAGCCATTTTCAAAATTTGTTGCCAGATAATCTATCCAGCATCGGAATAGAGCTGATGCGCGCACCCTGCCTTTCATTTCTCCTCCGCAGTTGGTTCCCCCACTACCACTGCCTCTCTCGCCGTCAGCGTCAGTCGCAAATTTATGCGTTTCGCGCTATTTTCGGAAGCATTTTTATCATACTTTATCAACCTTATTAAAACAATCGAAGATATACGGATTGTAGGTTTTAATGTCTATTTTCAGAATCCGTTCGGTAAATTTATATCTGGCCACTCAGGTTAATAGGGCACATTATGCAAGATAATTAACTGGTTTGTTTGTATTGTAATTGTGGAAAAACTATTAATGCGATAAATTTCATCTTTCGCGTATTCAAAGTACACATAATAAACAATAATTTTCCGAAATATCTGCACTTAATATTGTAAATTAACAAAGATATGGATTTTTGAAAAAAATTAATTTGTAAGCATTTTTTATACTTTTCTCGGTGTAAAATGGTCCGATTGGGGTCTATAAAACATATTTTGTAGGTTTTGTAATTCTCTACAGATGTGATTGAAAGTATCGTAATACATTCATAAAACTTTATAATATCAACGAAAAACCCGAAAAAGGCCTAATTTGTTGTTATTTTTGTTTATAAAAAAGGCACAAAAGCTCCTTGCCTGATAGTTTTTGTATTTTTCATACCTATCTATGTGTCCTGTAGCACTATGGATGCTGCTTGCTTGTAAATTCAATAACGAAATTAGCCTTTTATTTTGCTCTATGACTGGTCTAAACGGTGTAAAATTTTAAGTGAGTCTTTCATGGAAGAATATCCACGGTCGGCTTGAACAAGGTGTTCCGTAAATTAAGAGTCAGATTTGATTAAATGAGCAATTTTTTTGGCGGATGGAATATGGAAAATTGTTTGGAAAATGGCGGAGTGTTTGTGTTAACAACTGACAAAGGATTATCCGGCTACAAAGCTTGAAAATGTTTGAATAGCCGATTAAATATTGTAGGGCCGTAAGTCACAGAATATATTCATTAAAACAATATTCGGAATGGCGACAACCAAACGTTTTGTGATGTCTTTTTTTTTATATTTGTTCTTTTTAGGTTAGGTTTACTATCACTTCGTTATAACTCGTGGTGCACCATAAAATTAAAACTTAGATTAAGCGTTAGCTTGTACTGCCTATATCGCCCAGAAATTTAGGTAACGTTAAAAAATTCAATAGATTTAGAGAGCTGAAATTTAGGCCTCAATAATTATTTTAGACAAGAAACATAGTTAACATAAACCACTAAATTATTGTTTTTTTGTTGCTTTTTTTTATAAAACTGGAAGAAATTATACATGAACCATACTGCATCAGTGAGATTTAACTCAAAACTACTTCTCCGATTGGTTTAAACTTTAACTGATGAGTTAAGCCTTTACGACTAAAGTAATCAACTCCCTGTAAATGTGAGTGTACGTACGTGAGTAACAATATAATATAACAGCTGATTTCACCCATCATCTGTAATACTTGAACAAAACTCAGCGTACATTATACTTTGGAGTTTATTTACTGTTTACATCTTCAATTAACAATTAATTATAATGTTCTGTAAAGTAGATTTTTTTAATATGAGTTACAGAACTAATGTAAGTTATAATATTTGCTTTGAGGTTATAAAATGAATGCTAATACAACCTTTTATCTTCAATGTACTTAATTATAAAAATTTAAAGAAGAAATACCAATTCGTTTAACTTCGGAAACATTCGTACATCATCGTATAACATATTCTATTATTAATTTCTTCATTATAATATTAATAACTTCTAAATCGTTTGGTAAATGGATACGAAGCAGAAAGGAATTAAAATATAATATTTTTACCTTTATTTTAATATGTACATATGTATATAAATAAAATTGTTTAACAATATGCTTACAGTTTTATAATCCTTACAAATCCTTTTATAATCCTTGTACACAATTTACCAGTTGAAAATTTCCTCAGCATAGTTATGTAGGACTAGATAAATTTGTTGTTTTTAAATATTATTTTGTGTAAATGGTGTATCTAATTAATCTGCTTACTAGTAAAATTAATTCACTAGTAAAGAAATTAAAATCGTTCAAATAATCACAACGTAAATAAACGCTACCAGGAACTGGCACATAATTTCTCACAAGCATATTTAAATTATAAACAGATTCACTGTGACTTCATAATTGTAGGTGGGGTAGGAGATGTGATTTATTAAAGTAGGAGATTAACTAATACATATTATTATTATATATAGAGAGAAAACTATTCGATTGATTTCAAACAAATATGCACCAAACACGTCAGTTAGGCCTGTGTAGATACAAGAAAAAAAGGTGTTGAAAAATTTGAAAAACAATCCCCTTTATGGCCACAAAACCCCCCAAAATCAGTTATTATTATTATTATTAGGCCTGCATACATGTTCAGCTGGGAAGTAAAACGTGAGCAAAAATCACGTGTTCCAACATTTTGTTACTGATAACTATCGAAAGAACTTGAAAATTGAAAATCACGTTCTGAGGTGAGTTTTAACATCTACGAGTACATTTTACCTAAAATATAGACTAAGAAAAGTATTTCATTCCTTAGACTCAAATAATCTGAATGGAATTGTTGTTTTCTATCCTTTGTACAGGGTGATTCAGGAAGAAACGGAGGCGTTTTCAGGATGTGTTCTACTAGTGAACACAAAGAAAAAAGTTCATTTAAACATAGGTTATAAAATGTTTTCCAGTTATCCACCATTTTGTTTTGGTTTTTGTTACAAAATACTTAATATCTTCGGATGTATGAAATATATTAAAATAAAATTGTGTATTCATATTTTGCATAACTTCTGTTCTAGTTACACATGCACAAAAAACCAAAACGTGTTTCTAAATGTATTTTCAATATGGAAAATATATGTTTCCGTTTAAAATTTAGAATGTAAAATATCTCGAAAACCGCTAACTTTACAAAACAATTTCAAGAAACAAAAAAATTAAATTACACTATGTTTATTATTTCTGTAACTTAAAAAATAACCTAATTATTGGCTAAAAACTAAAATAAAAAAAAAAATTAACTGGGTGTGCTTAAGACCACACGTTGGAAGTGATAACTTCTATGACTACGGGGATTTTTAACTCGGTAAATGTGTACAATTATAAGGATTATAAAACTGTAGGCCTATTTATTCAAATTGTTTATTTATATCCGTTATTATATATTTAAAGAAAGGTAAAAATATTATCTTTTAGTTACCTTTTATTTCATATTGATAGATCAAATGATTTAGAAGTTGTTAATATTACAGTAAAGAAAATAATAATCAAATATGTTATACAAAGATGTACGAATGTTTGCGAAGTTAAACAGTAGGTATCCTTCTTTAAATTTGTATAAACGAATATATTGATGATCAAAGGTTAGTTTTATATACAGTTTATAACCCCAAAGCAAATCTTATAACGTGTAGAAGCCCATATAACTTATAGTTATAGAAGCCTACATTAGTTGTATAACTAATATATAAGAAAATTAACATCACAAGAAATTTTAATGGTTGAAGTTGTAAACATAACCCCAAAATATAATCTACGCTGGGTTTTGTTTAAGAATTATTACAGATGATGGGCGAAATCAGCTGGTATATTATATTAACTAATTCTTATGTGTTAATTTGATTGCTATGCTAATAAATGTAAATAATGTATTAATAATATTCCCTCTCCACGATCTGACTTGTGTCTAAACAAAAGCGTGACGCGAGATCTCGCGAGAAATCTGGCGTGATGCGAGATCTCGCGGGAAATCTGGCGTGATGCAAGATCTCGCGAGAAATCTGGCGTGACGCGAGATCTCGCGGGAAATCTGGCGTGATGCAAGATCTCGCGAGAAATCTGGCGTGACGCGAGATTTCGAAAACATAGCCAAGTCAAAAGTGCCCAACGGGCCAATAGAAGTTATCACTTCAAAAATTTCAGGTCTCTAGCTTGTAGGAAGTTACAGGAACTTATAATTATTGTACAGTTATATTCAATGAGACCACAGTCGGTTCTTGGTGAAATTTCATAATTGAGGTAAAAAATTAACACTCACTATAAATTTCACAAAACACAAATATATTTGTAACAGCTGTTTCGCAGTTAAGCATCATCGGACAACTTAGTTATGTATAGTTACAAAATTGCATACGCATACACGGCAGTGACCAAAACTCGATCAGTTAACTTTTTCTATGTAACATTTATAAAACAAATGGATTGAATTTATGGATTGTTTTAGGGATAGGTATCCCCGTTTTCATCCCTTAAACGCAAACAGTCAAACGGCGAGGGCTGCATATTTTTTGTACCACGTTGCAAAATTTCAGCTCCCTATTCTTTTTCGAATTTAAGCCGTATCAATTTAAAATAGTTACCCCACTGTATCCCCTTAAATGTAACAAATCGGAGTAATTTTTTATTGTAAGCCATTATTACAACAAAAACGAACTAAAATTGTATCAAAATATATTGTATGGTAAATTTATATTGCTATATAACTAGGGGAAACCCATGCGTGTTCCGCACGCCAACCCCGTTGGATTCTTCTATACACATAATCATATTATAACCCCAAAGCTAAGATGGTAAATAATGTTGAATGTTCAAATCAAATTATTTCGTGTATTTTATAACAGAAGTTATAATAAAGTTTAATAGTTAGAAATACAAATAATTGCTTTAAAGCTTGAAACCAGCTGTTAATGGAAATATTAGAGCAAACAGCTCTTTTATCTGTTATTTTATTCAATTTGTTGTTATGGTAATAAATGTAAATAAATGTGTTGGTTCGTTTAGTCTAGGCCTAACCTAAGAGTTTTTTTCCGACTAAATTTACAAATATTAAAATACAAAAATATTTTTATCAAAATGAATTATAGCCTATGTTACTCAGGGATAGTGTAGATTTTTATTAGTAAAACTGTTTTTTCCAATCGGTTCAGTAGTGCCAGAGATTACTCCCTACATACAAACAAACAAACAAACAAGTGTTACCTCTTTATAATATTAATATAGATATATAAATAAGAGGCGTTGTTTTGACCGAATGACCTGTCATAGAATAAAAGTGGAGCCGAAACTACTTAAGATAGAAATAAGAAATATTCTAACGGTCGTATAGGACGCACACTAAAAAAATAATTTTGCAAAGTGTTTATTTTAAAGCGTAAAAATGTAAATCATTTGGATAAAACAGTTGTTCGGATCAAAATCTTAGCAACCCAAGCTTGTTTACATTCATTACCATAGCAACCAACTTACAAATTTAGAATTAGTTTATTATTCTTCAAAACCAACGGCTTTTCAGGTTAGATTAAATAACACTTACCGAAAAAAACAATTTGAGGTAAAAAAATCTAATTTTTCACGCCCCCCAATAGACGAAGACCACAGTTACACTAGCCTACAAAATAACCTTAAACCAATTCAAATATGTTCTAAAGGTAGGCTAGATATATGAACGCAGTCGAGGAGTATGAGATATATAAGGCGTAAAAATCTAAAATGGAAAAGGTCTTATTGAACGATCATGCATCAATTATTGAACGACTAGATAAATTTCGATTATAATACTTTATATGACACGGGTATAAGAGTTCAAAAAGCCCGCGGTAAGAACAGGTTCCGAGTCCGTGAGACAACAGATTGACAGTTGCCGTCCGGTAGCCAGAAGGTGTACACCGAAACGTACTTTAAATGTGAAATGTGTGTTGGGTGTTTCGTGAATTAACTTTAATGTTTGACGACCTCGGTTGAGTAAATTATATATATATATATATATACAGGATGGAACAAAGTTAGTGTTAAAAACTTCGGGAAATGGTTCTATGGGTTAAATAGAAAATCAAGAATAATATTTTTTTCGAAAAACGCTTTATTTTCCAAATATCCGCCATTTTGTTTCTTTTACTAAATAATTAATACCTAGAGAACGGTTTAACCGATTGAGTTCAAACTTGGGATGAAGTTTAACCTAACAATGATCTATCTTAAGAAAATTAAGCTATTATATACAATCATGCGCTTTAAAATGGCGGCTGTTTGAAAATTTTGGACCTAAATTACTCAAAATACGAACAAAAAATGTCAATTTACCTTTTTTGTAGCCCTTTTAATTCCCTATCGGATAATTTAACTTTAATCGGATGAAGAATAATAGTTAAGTTAAAGATAATGACAGCAAATGTACATACAATATTGAAGTATTTACTGTGTTGGTATAGGATGGCGGGTTGAATAAAATAATTATTACACATAACTTAGCTTTATCCTTCATTCGATTGTTTTAACAGTTACACCAACTGATAGGGAATCAAAAGGGCTACAAAATAAGTGACTTGACATTTTTTGTTAAAATGTAAGGGTTTTTGAGTAATTTAGGTTTGAAATATTCAAACAGCCGACATTTTGAAATGCATGATTGGATATAATCGCTTATTTTTCTTAAGATAGATCATTGTTAGGTTAAACTTCATGCCAAGATTGAACCCAATCGGTTAAACCGTTCTCCAGGTATTAATTTTTAGTAAAAGAAACAAAATGGCGAATATTTGAAAAATGAAGCGTTTTTCGAAAAAATATTATTCTTGATTTTCTATTTAACCCATAGAACCATTACCCGAAGTTTTTAACACTAACTTTGTTCCACCCTGTATATTGTGTCTGAAGATGGGATAAAAGTCCCGAAACGAATAACAAATAAAAAAAAAGAGATCACTTGACGGAAACAATGTAAGAAACTTTATTAGTGAATTTCCATAGGAAAAATGAGCTATTGCAGTGGCCCTTATGGTGAGACCCAAGGTCGGGAGTAGCAAATGAGCACCGATCATGGTCCCCAGAACACGTTTTGTCCTTGTGTATATATATATATGTGTTCGCACTCTAGCGGCCGCATTTTAAGTCCGATTTGGTTCAAATTTGGTACACATGTTGGTTGTCTACGTCGCTCCGACGAGTTCGTTAGCCAAAAAAATCCAACTAAAGGAAGTACGTTTTTTGACCGGAAGTAACTATTTTTTGACATTTTTACTACGAGAATAAAACTTTTTTTGAGTTTTTTCTAAAAATATAAATGTAGGATGTTATTCTGCACATTTTGTTTTTTTACGCGACCTTATAGCTCGCTTGGTTCCCCCAAAATCGACCAAAACGTAAAATACCATAAAAGTACACGGTTCAAAGCCAAGTGGTGCAAACTCGCGAGGCCACTAGGCGCAAACCAACTCTACTAATATATTTCGTACACACAAACAGCTGTTCAACACTTTCGTCAGTAGACCTATTTCCCAAATTGTTGGTTGAAACCCTAAAACATAGGAATATAAACTTAATTTTGGAAATTTGCTCAACTCACGTCAGCGGTCCAGCTGCGTGGTCGAATTATTTTAATATCTTATCTTCTAAAGCGAGAGATAATTGTTTGTCTGCTAAATGGATCTGGAATCTCCGTCTAAGGATTTTCGATTTTTTGATTTTATATTAGGCTTTTAGCCACGAGAAATCGATTGGAAATGGTCACCAGTCTGGGAAAATTCGTTTTCTACGTCTTTTTATTAAATTAAAAAGTGAAATTTGTCCATTTTAAACAATACAAAGCACAGCTGATGCAAATGTTTTCAATGCCATTACAATAATCATCTGCTTTCTTTTAAACTGTATATTTTATTAGAGGTAAGCCTAATGTTGTATCTATTTATAGTTACCATGGCAACGAATACATAATAAACATACCCTTTATTTAGTTTTTTAATGTTATAGGCCTAACCTAAACGATGTTCACGGAAATTTGCAATAATAGTAGTTATTGACGTGAGCGAACTAGGCCCTAGGAATAAATCGATATTGAAATAATACTTTAATTTAGGCCTGACTTATTTCTGAGGCATAGCGTTGAGATTGTGGTTAATCCTTTAAACTGTATTTTTATTACAGGTAAGCCTAATGTTGTATATACCCTTTATTTAGTTGTTTAATGTTATAGGCCTAACCTCAAAACTCAATAATCCAATATTTATTATTGAAATCATAGCCCTGCCTATAATCGAGCTTTAGCTCGGTCTCCAGGTACTGAATTAATTAAAGTAAATAATTCAAAGAACTAAATCAATATAATGCTATGGTTCTCACGTTTTTGTAGACTAGAGTAGACAAAAGATTTGATTTGTAGAGAAATGACACGGATCACTTTCTGACTCATTTGTGTAGTATTCAAGAGTAGAGACGACGGTGATATAGCGTAAAACCAATCAGAGGGCCGGATTTGGTCACGTGACTTAGACCACGCCCATTTAGGCTTCACCTGGACCCGACCCATGCTATGCCGCCATCTTTTTTCCGCCATTTTGTTTCCGCCATCTTTTTTCCGCCATTTTGTTTTTTGGATTTTATTTAAATTATTTTCTTTTAAAAAAGTATGGGTATCACTGAGATTCGAACCGGCTACCACCAGAGCCAAAGTCCACGACGTAACCGATTGAGCTACGGCGTCTCTCTTGGTATAGAACGTTTTAGTCGAGTATATAAGTTTAACAGCTGCCGTACTTGTACTTGTAATATAATGTAAAATACATTATATGTTTCTATCGATCTTTTCCGAGTCCAACCGAACGTAAGGCTGTGCACTTGTAATATAATGTAAAATGCATTATATAACTGTTTCTACCGCCCGGACATGACCGAACTTAAACCCTTGTAATATAATGTAAAATGCATTATATAACTGTTTCTACCGATCTCACCCGAACTAAAACCCGGACTTGATCGAACTTAAACCCTTCTAATATAATGTAAAATACATTATATAACTGTTTCTGCCGATCTTACCCGAACTAAAACCCCGGGGCGAACTTAAACCCTTGTCATATAATGTAAAATACATTATATAACAGTTTCTACCGATCTTACCCGAATCCATCCGAACGTAAGGCCTCGCTGTGCCCTTGTAATATAATGTAAAATACGTCATATAACTGTTTCTGCCGCCCCGAACTAAAACCCGGGCTTGACCGAACTCAAACCCTTGTCATATCCGAGGCACCCTGTATATAGGAATAAAGTACGTGTATTACCAACTATGTTAGCGAAAATCCGACCGAAATCCCACCACAAACACGGGAGTTATCGAATTTTGAAAATTTTGCCCCTTCAAACTTTCGGTTATGCAACCCGCACAACAATCGACTTACCTACCGTACACGAAGTTTGGTTAGCCCAGGACCAACCGTTCGGGAGATACGAGGTTCCTATACACTACATTGTTATAGTTTCCCGACGGCAGCCTGTTCTGATAGAGAAACTTCGCCGCGATAACGATTTCGCTTTGGTCGGGTTATAACTCATTTTATACATATGTAACCTAAAGTAACAGCGTGAGTCATGCATTGACTATGCCGGCATTCTTATCGCAGTCGCCTAGTTTCTTTGCGGTTAGCGATAGGCCTAGTCTTTACCTCGGTTGACGATACGGCACTATGACATCATATTGCATAGTACTAAAAATAAATACTTTTGTCATAGGAGTTAACTAAAGACGACAATGTTGTGCAACGAGCAGTCAAGGCCAGACTTCTGGCGTCATTGTACCGGATGCTAAAAACGACAATCATTTCCCCAGATGCTACGAACTTCTGACGTCATTGCACCGGATGCTTAAAACGACAATCATTTCCACAGAAGCTACGAAGGCCAGACTTCTGGCGTCATGCTGCGAATGAAACATTAAGAAATGCAAATACTGCCTCGATTGTTAGCATCCGGTCTTGTTTTGTATAAGAAAGCACACTTGTTATTTTCAACGCATTCTTCCTTCAGCTCTGCTGATGTTCACATCATTGTTCAACCGTTTGGGTAAGTTAACATATTGTTGTATCTCTTTCTCTCTATTAATTTACAGTAGTAAAATCGTTATAAATACTATCTCTCTCTTGTTGCGTTGTATATCAAATACTGATTGTAAGAGAAATTGTTGTTCATATTTTGCGTTTTATAAATATTGATAGTAACAATGTCTGCTACATACATTGTGTCAAATGTGGAGACTTATGTTAACAAGTTTCGCCTTTACGGTACAAGTATAACGTTCAAGTTTAACTCGCCGCCCGAAGGTGCTGATGAAATTTCATGGGTCAGACAAGGCTTACAAGATATTTTGGAGACTATGACTAAAGACGCGACCGACGAAGACTATTTAGGCTTTACATTGACCAGTTTAAATTTCAAAAACAAAAAACCTGGCTTTGTCACTTTTAGGCCTGCTTCGGAAATTAACTCTGACATTTTGTGGAAGATTTTCGGAGGAATTATTCAAAGTAACGCCGACTCGTGTACATCTAGCGACATTTTCAAGGTTAAATGTACTAAAGTCAGTGTCCCTAAGGGACGAGGTCGTACCGGTCGTGTTAGGCCCGGAATGTACAATAATTTTGAAGAAGAGTGTTCCGGTCGTAAAGGAATCGTCGTAATAAAAAATACGGATTCCCTTTGTCTTCCCCGCGCCCTGGTCGTAGCAAAGGCTCATTGTGAAAAAAATCCGCGCTACAAACAGATTAGAGACGCCAGAATAAAATTACAGACGGAAGAGGCTCAAAAACTCATGACGGAAGCCAGAGTTGAAATTTCCGAAGAGGGCGCGGGAATACGCGAATTGGAAAAATTTCAAAATTTCCTACCGGAACATAAAATCACCGTCTACAATTACGGGTGCAAAGGCCGTGAAATTTATTTCGAGGGGGAAGTACAAAATCCAAAGTACAATCTAAATTTAATTTTTAAAGACGGCCATTTTAACGTTATAACTAGTGTTACAGCTGCCTTTGCATGCAGCTATTTCTGTGAAACTTGTCACATTCCCTATGATAGACGTGGAAAGCATAGATGTTCGAGTACGTGTTACGCGTGTAAACGTTCTCCGGCGTGCGTGTTGGAAAATGACGGAATCCATTGCGTAGATTGTAACCGTCAGTTTAAAAATCAAAATTGTTTTGCGGCTCACTTGAAAGGTATTTGCAGATCCATAAGAAAATGTCCCGACTGCGAAAAAATGGTTATATTCAATAAACGTTCCTCCAAGCACGTGTGCGGTGAAACGTACTGTAAAATGTGCGCAGAGTATTTGGCCCCCGACCATAAATGTTACATGCGCATCGATACGCGTAAGCCGCCGTTGGAAAATTTTCTCTACATATTTTTTGATTTGGAAACGCGACAAGACGAAGTTTTAGACTCAGCCCAAGTCCACCGTGTAAATTTATGCGTCTCGCAACAGTACTGCTGGCTGTGCGTCAAAGGCGGTGCTTGTGACGTATGCAAAGACCGTACCCGTGTTTTCAGGGAAGATCCGGTCAACAGGTTTATGGCATAAATTATGCAAGTGCGCAAAGCGTACAAAAAGGTGTGTGTCATAGCACACAATGGCC
>JAGFPH010009954.1:846-14903 GCA_018207615.1 Philaenus spumarius
AAAAAAAAAAAAAAAAAAAAAAAAAAAAAAAAAAAAAAAAAAAAAAAGTCTCTACCATTATTCTATTACGAGGCCATGTAAGAAGTATTGGCGGAAAATTGTCTACAACTTTATTGACATTGCTTTGCTGAATGCGTGGATTCTGTATAAATTAACTTTTCTACCGAATCCACATTCATCGGACAGAGAAAAGTTCATGTTCAAAGTTGTAGCGGGATTGATCGCACATGATTCTGGCAGATCTCGGTCTTCGGTACTGGATGGTATAACAAACCCAACTTGATCGCACATGATTCTGGCAGATCTCGGTCTTCGGTACTGGATGGTATAACAAACCCAACTGCTGTGACTACGACACTTACACCTACTACGACGACAAACACACCAACACCTACGACATCAACAACACCTACACCTTCACCTACTTTGACTACACCCTTTGCTCTTCCTTCACACAGACTAGCAAATCTTCCTACTCACAGCAAGCATTGCGCAGTGTGTGCTGAAGAAAAAGCAAAGAAACTTAGGGTAAAATACTGGTGTCCAGGGTGCAACGCCGGTGTACACCAGGATTGTTTCCCTAAACTGAGACATTTCCACAGACCAGGCAAGGGATGGCGTCCTAATAAGTAGGCTTCAAAGCATCAATTTTCGACACTACGCCCATCCAGATTTCCTGTCATCTAGCTGCCTATTATGTAAGTACAAACATTTTATTTCAGCGCAACTTTACTATTCGACTCTAGCCAAATATTTTTGCAGAAAACGACGTTGTAAACATACTGTGACTAGGTTAGGTTATACACATACTGTTTATAACATAAACATAGGTTAGGTTATAACCTTTTAGGTATTTTTTTATTATTATTTTTGCATTTATGTTGCCATTAAGTTAGCCTAGAGTCGAATAGTAAAGTTACACCTTTATTTCTTTTTATTTTACATTTAGTTTAGTTATTTATACATGTTACAAAAATATATAATGGTTTTTAGACATAATACTGATACTTACCAATGTGCCTAAATTTGACAGATTTGCGCTTATGATCACGCGCTTATGATTTAGCCATTTTTGAAGAGATGATGGTTTTTTGGTCATTGTTGATAAATAAGGGCATATCTGATACTTTATATAAACTGATTGACACTTGTTTTACCATTTTATGATTGTTTTAGACAAAGGAGGCACATACTATATTTTAGCAATTTTACACATTTACACTAATATGATTGCAATGAGTTTTTTTTTTGGGAAAACTTTTTTTTTTTTTACAGATTACTCTTTACAAGTATTACCTGAAACTTTCCTATATTTTGAAAAAAATTACAAAAAATTTTATTCAGTGTTACAGAACATTTTTTACATTATTTTGGGTCAAATTTGTCAGACGTTTAGGGCATTTTCTTTCATTCTATAATATCTGAGACCAAAACGAAAGGTGACATAAAATTTTCAAGTTTGCAGTTCAATTCTATGATTTATTCTCTACAATTTGATATAATAAAAATTAATTTTGAGGTAAAAAATATGTAGGCCTTCTCATTTTCAAAATAGGCCTGCTTTAGTAGTGTTTCTTGTCGCAGGAACATAAAAACATGTGTTTTCTGAAAAAAAATTTTGAAATTGAAATATATTTTTACACATTTCTTTTTAGAACCAAATAACAAAACTTTTGTATATTTTGAAAAAAAATTACAAAAATACTTCTTTAGTATTATACAACCTTATTTATACGATTTTTGGTGAAATTCGTGAGACATTTAGCCATTTTTCTTCATTCTGTTGTATCTGGTCACAAAATGTAAGGTTATTTGAAATTTTAAAGTTTACAGTTCAATTCTATGATTTATTCTCTACAATTTGGTATAATAAAAATTAATTTTGAGGTAAAAAATATATAAGTCTACTGAATTTCAAAATAGGCCTGTTTTAGTAGCGTTTCTTGTCGTAGGAACATAAAAACATGTGTTTTCTGAAAGAAATTTTTGAAATTTAAATATATTTTTACACATCTCCTTTTAGTACTAAATTACTAAACTTTTGTATATTTAGAAAAAAATTACAAAATTTTTTTACTATTTTTCATGTAGGCATAAAGTTGGTTTTTTCCCTTCCGTTTCTGAACATTCTTTGCTTTCTAAGCTAATAACTTTTACAATTTCAAAAGAAACACATTTTTAGTGGCATATTTGAATTCTATAAAGTTTCTTCTACAAAAAAGCTATGGAACACTTTTGGATTGGGGTTCATTTACTATTTTTGGCGAATTTTTAAAAATATGCTTGCAAAACGCTAAAAACGGGCTTCCTAATTTTCGCTATAGCATTGCCAGTTCTAGGGTTAATAACGCATTAATAGACCAAGCGCCACTTTTGACTCATGGTCTATCAATACAATTTAAAACCATTTGAATTGAGTAAAAAGCAATACTAGACTATGAACTATTTTCTTAATTATTATTAAGTGGATAATAAAGTCATGTATACTGTTAATGAAAAATGAACTAGGGTCCTTGTTTTACCTAATACACTTTACATAGAGTATATAATGTAGTTTCTTATAATTTATCTATAAGCTTTTGCATAGTCTTCATTATCTCAAAATTAACTTGATATCGCTTGGTCTACCATTGCATAACATGGTCCAATTAGTTTACCTTAAAATGCTTTTCTTAAATCAGTCTACTGTACTATGTTTTCCATCGATACATCCGACGCAATTCGGAAATTTCCATTTGTTCCAAATTTGGATGCAATCTTCTGCGGTTGGAAAGGCATGTGCTCCTTGACCAATTGTTCCCATTACACGCAGGACGTTCCGTGAAGGATTCTGCCAACTACATCAGACAACCGAAAAGAGTATCCCAATGAATTAAAAGACGAGTCTGTTTACAGGACTGTAAAATAAACATTAGAGTTAGATATTGGAGAACGATACAACATTCAGAAAAATCTGGTACATCAAAGAATAATATTATATTAATACATATGTAATGAACAGAACCAAGTTCATCGAACATTGTTTATCTCTACCCTGAAGAAGTAAGACCATTTGAGAAAGCAGATCGCAGAAAAGAAACGGATAAGGGAAGGAAGAAGAAGTCTGCAATTTTGACAGATATGCTTGTCAAAAACCAACAGAAACAAGAACAAGAAAAGCAAAGAAGACCAATCAAAAACAGAATAAAATAAAAGTTAAGAAGTCTGTTAACAAGTGTTTATTTGGAATAAAAGAAGGGAAATCATGCAAAATAATGTCGACTAAGTAAAAGAAAGTGAATGTCACAGAATCGTTAGATGAATTTATTGCTTGCAATTACACAGCAAATTAAGACCACGAGAAAAATGGGTCAGGTGTTCCAATATTAAGCGGGCCTCTCGGCGTCCCAGAAAAAAGTCCCTGTGAAAGGGTGTTGACGCCAGACACAGGATCCCAAACGTCTGGCGTCTGGAGTCCCAGTCGAGCGAGGGAGAAAAGCCGCAAGCAGGACGTTTGAGGGAATTTGTTTTAGTCTTACCAGTTTAGTCTACCACACTACTCTTTGTTCTCAAAATGGAAACAGAAAAGTTATTTTTTAGTCCTGAGTTGAATTTTTTAAGATTTACAGAAAGGTTCACAGAAGGTTAACCCACGAACGGCCATACGACACCACAACACCAGGTTAGACGGCGCAAACGCAACAACTTCACACATTTGCAAAAATTTGCATAAACAATAATTTTAACCCACTTAAAATTATCCAATCGTAATAAAACTGGCACCATTGGAAAGGTAATAAATTAAACTTTAATTTTTGTATTTAAAACTTTTTCGTAAGACATATATTTACATACGTAAACGTCGTTTCAAAATTACGGTATGCAAAACAGCTGTAACATTCGCGACATTGACCTGAACTAACGTGAAATCTTTGTCATTTTCAACGGTCCGTTACTCTTTACAGAATGTGTTTATGAATAAGATCATAAAGGCATTGAATTCCTCATAGTTTTATCTTTAAAATAGTATTTTTAATTCATCTGTGACTATAATCGAATCTGAGGTCCAGAATTTATAGAAAAGGCTTCCTATTGGTTGAAAATTTAGGCTATCGACAGGACTCCATTGCCTCGGGTATTACAGTCATATAGTGATATATTCCGAAGATGTGTTATATATGTCTGTAAAGTAGAAGAATTGGACTTTCAAATGATATCCAGTTGAAATGATTTAGTGTTGTTAGGTTGGCAGAAACTGTTCTTGAAAAACACGTTTTTCCAGCTTCCGCCAACGCCATTACTAAGCTAAACGCTTTGTGTGTGATAATTGTAAGTGTTGTTTTCTCATGTTTTAGTAAATACAAAGTGTTAATAGTTTATAAAACAGTGTTAATATTGTGTTTCAGTTATAAATAAATATGTGTAGAATGTGTTATTGTGTTTTTTTAGTGAAATTAGTGGTATAAAAGTGTTGAAAAGTGAGTTATAAAAAGTGCTTTGTTTTTTTCAGATAGCCTAGCCTAGGCTTTTTTCAAAGTTTTCCATTTATCAAATTTTCAACAAATAATATGGCAGATAGGGACTATTTTGACAGGTCATCAGATCTGAGGGAGGTTTTGGAGAATTTTGACTCAGATTCTGATGGCTTGTCCTCACAAAGTGATGATTTTGGTTGGGGGGAAGCTGAACCCTACCTAACCTGTCATGGGGATGTGGAGGCAATTTACAAAGACAGTGATATTTCTGGAGATGATTTTGAGTCAGACTCATCTATAGAAATACCATCTGTGGACGGATTGTCTTCAGATTCCGATGACGAAGTTATGCCTCCTAATACTGATTATTTGGATCCTTCGGCTCAAAACGACTTCCTTGGGCCTTCACTAAACTCTGACGACTACTTACGACCTGGACCGTCCTCTCGACCTCACATACCTCCACCTGTAGACTTACCTGACGTACCACCTCCTAAACGTCCCCGACAAACTCGTCCACGACAAAGACAGGCTAGGCCTAGGCCTATTATAGACGACAGACGTTCACAGCGGCCATGGGTTCGGGTTTATCCTCCAGAACCGGTGAAAGATGTTGGACCACAATTTAGGGTACTTAATCCAGGGCCTCGTAATGTTCCAAACAGTACTAGAGCAATTGATTTTTTCAACCTCTTTATGACAGCAGCTATGTGGAGACTTATGGTTGATGAAACCAATAAGTATGCACATACTGTGTTACGTCAGCAACGAGAGTCTGGATTCCTCAGGCCACAATCCAGATTTAGAAAGTGGGTTGACGTAACCATAGAGGAGATGAAAAGATTTTGGGCTATACTGATAAATATGGGCATAACTGATCGCAAAAATATCAGACTTAACTGGACAACTCGGCCAAACCATTTTATAAGTTTATATTCTAGAAATTTGTCTTTGAAACGATTTGAGCTTATCATGAGTATGTTTCATCTATCTTCTGATCAAGGTGATGGTTGCGGAAACCACGGTAACCCGTTTTACAAAATTAGCACTTTTGTTCAGATGATGAATGATACATTCAAAGAACATTTCGTTGCAGGACAGGAGGTATGTATTGATGAAAGTATGATTGGCATGAAAAACCGTTGTGCTTTCATTCAATACATGCCTAACAAAAGACATTGTAGATATGGCATAAAAAAATTTGAACTCTGCGATTCTGCTACCAGTTATGTTGTCCATATTTCCTTATACAGTGGTAGAAATTATTTGTCTGGAGACACTGACCCCTTTACTCATAAAGTCGTTACAAATCTCATGAATGAAGTGGGGTATTTAGACAAGGGTTATCATCTTTTCACTGATAACTATTACACAAAGATACCTCTTGCTGATTTTTTGTTATCGAGAAACACCTTTTTGACTGGTACGGTAAACAAAAACAGCAAAGGTATCTGTAAGACTCTTGTCAATGCAAAACTTACTGAGGACAATCAGACCCAATATTTCAGGAGAGGTGACTTACTTCTCGTGAAATATCAGGTCAAACCAAAAAAGAAGCCTGTTTGTGTTATGTCCACAGCATGTCATGCTATTGACATTAGGGTTAGAAGTCAAAGAGGTATCACTCGGATAAAACCTCATTGCATCAATGAGTACAACAGATATATGGGAGGTGTTGATGTCTCTGACAAAAGTATCTACCATTGTACACTTACGAGGCCTTGCAAGAAGTACTGGCGCAAAGTTGTATATAACTTCGTCGACATAGCGTTACTTAATGCGTGGATTCTGTACAAGTGGCAGAATCCAACTAAACGCGTTAGGGCAAACTTTATGTTAGACATTGTTGATTCACTAGCGCTACCTTATTTTGCGAAACCTCGGACTCCGGCTCTGGTTGATATGACGGTCACATCTGCTGTGACAACACTTACGACAGTAACAACACCGACGACAATAACAACAACACATACACCTTCACCTACTGCGACTACACCCTTACCTATTTCTTCGCACGGTCTACAATACAATAGAAATTGTAACAAGTATTGTGCCGTTTGTAGCGAAGAAGAAGGTAAGAAAGTTAGGGTAAGGTACTTTTGTGCAGGGTGTAATGCCGGTGTGCATAAGGATTGTTACCCTTGACTGAGACACGTTTACAGACCAGGCAGGGGTTGGTGTCAAGTTACGGAGGATTCAAATAATTAGTATTAGGAAATCCTCCAACAACGACCGCCCCCCACCAACTTTTCGACTTGCCCTATCTGCTTAACATGTAAGTACACATTTTTTATTTTACATGTAATTTATATAAAGTTATTTAGCCTACACATGTTATAAATATACCGGTTCATAGTTGTTTTTAGACAATAGGCTTACTCATATTTAGCAATGTGCCCAAATTTGACAGTTTTGCGCTTATATGATTGCAATGCGTTTTTTTAGGGAAATGTGAGGTATATTATTATTTTTCTACAGATTTATCTGTAGGCCTATAACAATTTTCTACAACTTTTTTATATCTTGTAAAAAATTACAAAAATTTCTCTTCAATATTATAAAACTTTATTTATAGGCTGGTGAAATTTCTTGCTGCGACCCTCTAACTTACTGCTTTGCTTTCGCTATCTGCTTTTAACATGTAAGTACGCACATTTTATTTTATTTAATTTTACTTGTAATTTATATACAGTTATTTACACATGTTACAAAGATATATATAGGTTTTTACACATAATAGCCTACTCATACTCAGGCCTACCTATGTGCCTAAATTTGACAAATTTGTGCTTATGTGATCGCAGTGCATTTTTTTTTTTGGGGAAATGTGTGGAATTATTTTTACAGATATATCTGATACATTATATAAACTGATTTACACTTGTTTTGACATTTTATGATTGTTTTTCACAAAGGAGGCGTATACTATATTTTAACAATTTTACACATTTGCACTAATAAGGTTGCAATGAGTTTTTTTGGGGGGGAAACTAAATTTTTTTTACAGATTACTCTTTACAAGTATTATGTAAAACTTTTCTATATTTTGAAAGAAATTGTAAAAATGTTTATCCACTGTTACATAACTTTTTATACATTATTTTGGGTCAAATTTGTCAGACGTTTAGGGCATTTCTTTCATTCTATAATATCTGAGACCAAAACGAAAAGTGACATAAAATTTTCAAGTTTGCAGTTCAATTCTATGATTTATTCTATACAATTTGATATAATAAAAATTAATTTTGAGGTAAAAAATATATAAGTCTACTGAATTTCAAAATAGGCCTGTTTTAGTAGCGTTTCTTGTCGCAGAAACATAAAAACATGTGTTTTCTGAAAAAAAATTTTGAAATTGAAATATATTTTTACACATTTTGTTTTAGAACTAAATAACAAAACTTTTGCATATTTTGAAAAAAATTACAAAAATACTTCTTTAGTATTATACAACCTTATTTTATACGATTTTTGATGAAATTCGTGAGACATTTAGCCATTTTTCTTCATTATGTTGTATCTGGTCACAAAATGTAAGGTTATTTGAAATTTTCAAGTTTACAGTTCAATTCTATGATTTATTCTCTACAATTTGGTATAATAAAAATTAATTTTGAGGTAAAAAATATATAAGTCTACTGAATTTCAAAATAGGCCTGTTTTAGTAGCGTTTCTTGTCGTAGGAACATAAAAACATGTGTTTTCTGAAAGAAATTTTTGAAATTGAAATATATTTTTACACATCTCCTTTTAGTACTAAATTACTAAACTTTTGTATATTTTGAAAAAAATTACAAAATTTTTTTACTATTTTTCATGTAGGCATAAAGTTGGTTTTTTCCCTTCCGTTTCTGAACATTTTTTGCTTTCTAAGCTAATAACTTTTACAATTTCAAAAGAAACTAATTTTTAGTGGCATATTTGAATTCTTTGAAGTTTCTTCTACAAAAAAGCTATGGAACACTTTTGGATTGGGGTTCATTTACTATTTTTGGTGAATTTTTAAAAATATGCATGCAAAACGCTAAAAACGGGCTGGCCAATTTTAGCTTTAACCCATGGCCGCTCGTGGGTTAAATCGGAAGATTATTTCAATAATATAATAATATAAGTTACTAACAAAATCAATCAAAGTGCGGATATTTCTTAGGAAGAAAAAGGTGTACACAATGAGAGGATAGTTCCGCAAAGAAATTTAAAAAGTACCATCCAATAGCGAGGCAGGTACAGAAAAATTTCATAAGCCTAAGTTGTAGTACTATGAATACCTGCTTTTTACAAAAAGCAAGGAAATTCCAAGACAATCTGTTAGTATTTATATTGGTCTGAAAAGTTGACATAGGCCTAGGATTAAATAAATTATTGTAATCATACACATCAGTAGGAGTAGGAGGATTTGTTATACAAACGTGTAGTTTTTTTTTTATTGTATTCAAAATAATGAAACTGTTTCAAAATGTATCATGAACTGTAATTATTAGTTGAAAGGTAATTTGTAATTAAAATGTAGTTTTTTATTGTATTCAAAATAATGAAACTGTTTCAAAATGTATCACGAACTGTAATTGTTAGTTGTAAGATAATTTGTAATTAAAATGTAGTTTTTTATTGTATTCATAATAATGAAACAGTTTCAAAACGTATCATGAACTGTAATTGTTAGTTTAAGGTAATTTGTAATTAAAATGTAGTTTTTTATTGTATTCAAAATAATGAAACTGTTTCAAATGTATCATGAACTGTAATTATTAGTTGAAAGATAATTTGTCATTAAAATGTAGTTTTTTATTGTATTCAAAATAATGAAACTGTTTCAAAATGTATCTCGAACTGTAATTATTAGTTGAAAGGTAATTCGTAATTAAAATGTAGTTTTTTATTGTATTCAAAATAATGAAACTGTTTCAAAATGTATCATGAACTGTAATTATTAGTTGAAAGGTAATTTGTACTTAAAATGTAGTTTTTTATTGTATTCAAAATAATGAAACTGTTTCAAAATGTATCACGAACTGTAATTGTTAGTTGTAAGATAATTTGTAATTAAAATGTAGTTTTTTATTGTATTCAAAATAATGAAACTGTTTCAAAATGTATCATGAACTGTAATTATTAGTTGAAAGGTAATTTGTAATTAAAATGTAGTTTTTTATTGTATTAAAAAAAATTAAGCTGTTTCAAAATGTATTACGAACTGTAATTGTTAGTTGTAAGATAATTTGTAATTAAAACGTAGTTTTTTATTGTATTCATAATAATGAAACTGTTTCAAAATGTATCACGAACTGTAATTGTTAGTTGTAAGATAATTTGTAATTAAAATGTAGTTTTTTATTGTATTCATAATAATGAAACAGTTTCAAAACGTATCACGAACTGTAATTGTTAGTTGTAAGGTAATTTGTAATTAAAATGTAGTTTTTTATTGTATTCAACATAATGAAACTGTTTCAAAATGTATCACGAACTGTAATTGTTAGTTGTAAGATAATTTGTAATTAAAATGTAGTTTTTTATTGTATTCATAATAATGAAACAGTTTCAAAACGTATCATGAACTGTAATTGTTAGTTTAAGGTAATTTTCTAATTAAAATGTAGTTTTTTTATTGTATTCAAAATAATGAAACTGTTTCAAAATGTATCACGAACTGTAATTGTTAGTTGTAAGGTAATTTGTATTTAAAATGTTGTTTTTTATTGTATTCAAAATAATTAAACTGTTTCAAAATGTATCATGAACTGTAATTATTAGTTGTAAGGTACTTATTATTTAATCTTGTGTGTAATGGTACAGTATTTGTGCGATTTTTTCGTTAAAGAATAAATTGATTTCTAATTTTTTTTAGGCAAATGTCAAAACAGCTGAATATGTTTAAGCCTTTTCAAGACTAATTTTTCCTTTAATTTTAATTTCCTTATTTCAGTATCTTAAAATCTATGCAGAGAAATCATGAAGGAATTTAATCAAGTAGTGTTCTTAAAATGTATACAGGGAAAGAATGGATTAATTTAATCAAGTAGTGTACTGAATATTTTCTTTCTAGTGAAGATTCAATTGAAATCCAACTTACTGGTGAAACGGAACAAGACTTGGGACCAGATGATTCTAGTAATGGGAGTGTTGCCAAGTGAAACATAAAACAGTGCCTTGAATGGAGAATGTAATAATTACTGTAAACTTACTATATATTAAGTTTACTGTCGAACAAAATACTTATACCTACTAGTGCAGGGCCTATTTTATATTTATAAAAAAAAAATATTTTATCTTATAAAGTTTTTTGTGAGTATATAACTTTGTTTGCATGTACTTTGTTTGTAGTTTTGTAATACAAATACAGTAGAAACCCTCTTAACCGGCCTCTGATCAACCGGTCCTCGGATTAACCGGTATATCATCCCATGGAACAAAAGTTTTTTCCATCTTATTACTATAACTGGCCGAAGTGTTAAACATTGTTATAGGAGTTTGTTTTAGTCTTACCAGTTTAGTCTACCACACTACTCGTTGTTCTCAAAATGGAAACAGGAAAGTTATTTTTTAGTCCTGAGTTTAATTTTTAAGATTTACAGAAAGGTCCATAGAAGGTTAAATCGGAAGATTATTCCAATAATATAATAATATATAATAATAAAAGTTACTAACAAAATCAATCCAAGTGCGGATATTTCTTGGGGAAGAAAAAGGTGTACACAATGAGGGGATAGTTCCGCAAAGAAATTTAAAAAGTACCATCCAATAGCGAGGCAGGTAAAATTTCATAAGCCTAAGTTGTAGTACTATGAATACCTGCTTTTTACAAAAAGCAAGGAAATTCCAAGACAATCTGTTGGTATTTATATTGGTCTGAAAAGTTGACATAGGCCTAGGATTAAATAAATTATTGTATTCATACACATCAGTAGGAGTAGGAGGATTTGTTATACAAACGTTGTGTTTGATTGAAATTTAACCTTAAAAGGTTAAAATTTAAATGCTTTAAATGTGTCTATTGTTTCTTTTTACAGACGAGACGAAAATATAGTTGTAACTTAGGAAATACAGAAATAATTTAAATCAAAGTTTGACTAAATGCATCTAATTTGTCAAACAGAGGATTTAAATTTGTAATCTGTTACAAATATTTATCTCTGGACAATCAGTTGGGCATTTGGCAATTTGGCGCAATTCTCTTACTGCTGAGCTCTTTAGCTGTTGTAACGCATTGTTGTCTTGAAGATATTTCTGAATTAATTTACATTTTTTACTATAGAGGTTTTCCAGGTTTATGTAAGTATTGTTTTAGAGAAATAAATATATATAGACCTAAATCTTAAGGTTTTTGTTTTCAGAGTAGCTTGTGACGTTATTTCAAATAGTGCGCCACCATTTAAACCAAAAACGTATCTCATTAAACTTAATATAAAAAACAACTTCATAAACCAGACATTCACTCCATCTAGCGTCTCAATTACACAACATACGCTCGTATGTTAAACAGCTGTCACTAAATACTGCACTAAATACTAATAGCGCGGGGACCAAACAGCAAGCCACATAAGCAAGACAGACTCTCTTTTCATTCAACCTTCAACTTGAACTGAGCTTCGAAACCCACATGAAATATAGAAATAGTTTGTTAAATTCAAAGTGAAATCAAAATAGTTTATTAAACAGAAATAGTCTTCTCACAAAGTGCGGCAATTCAAAGTGTTCATATCTCTCTTATAAGGTAAAGATTTAAACAAACCTATTAAACCTATTTCATCTGAGTTTGCTCTAAAAATGATTACTGTCTGAATTTAATTGTAACTATATCTCTACACTTTACAGAGTAATTTTCTGTTAGCTTATAACTAAATTTTAGCCTAAAACAACCTATTTTTTTAACATCGTTACATAGCCTATAAGCCTTAAGCAAGGTCCAGTTTAAGATGTAGTAGCCTTTTGAGCTATATAAAAGAGAAATATATTAATAGAGAAATAGTGTCTGTTCAAAGCATTTTTGTGATTAATTTTATAAAACCATGAAGTTACAATATAGTTTCGTACATGAAATTACAATACAGTGTCATGCATAATGTTACAATACAGTTTTATACATGATTTTTAGACATGACCGTTTAGTTCTGAAACTAAATCATATTGTGCTTTATTTGTAGTGAAACCACTGGTTCAAGAATCAGCTGTAAAAAACAATACAACTATAAATTGAATTTTGAACATTTCTGTCACTGCACCCCTCTTCACAAAGAACAATTTGTGTACTATAACAACTTAAAGGAAATGTCAGTGATTAGATTAATAATACCTACAATTTTTTTAATTAGAATTTACTATTTTCTTGAAATAAATAACCAACAAAGGCTATTGTTTGTTTTCAATATCTAATTAATCTGATAAAGGCTATAATTGTTTTTTTTTTACAAAACAATTCTTGGATGGGATAGCTAGCATTTTTGACCTACAATTTAAAGGGGTTCATTTCAAAGTTTAAACCTTTTTTTTATTACATGAGATACGTCTCAAAAGAAAACATTAAACTCCATTATTTTTATTATTTAATTTGATTTAGTATTAAGGTTGGCCAACAAAATAAATGTTGTTGATAAATCCATGGTGAAATGTATCTAATTTTGTAAATTTAATAAATTGTAACTTTTTTATTATAAATGGGGAGGGTTTTCAAGTTTTATTTTTGGGGAGGGATCTTTTTGAACTTAACTAAAATTAATATTGTAACAGTAAATTTTTCTTAAATTCTTTTTCATTTGTACTTAAGGGCATATCAATTTTTAAATCTTTTTCTTAAGGGCATATAAGTTTTTTTTAGGTATATTACCTTGCAGTAAAATTTAATAAACAAACTCTTTATTATATGAATTGTATTTATTGTTATTTCCTGTAAATAGCTAACTCAGGTGTTTGCAATCAGCTTTAAATAAGGTAAGGTTAAACAGCATTTTTATTGGTAAAATCTTTAATTTTTTTTGTATAATTGTACCATCTTAGTCTTTCTTTGCCCAGTACACATTCCATATCGTTATTACTCTTTTGGATGGTACACTAATGTAATTGAACCAAATTTTATAAGATACTTTTTAAATGTTTTTACTAAAAATTCACCATGTTTTCGTTTCAGGCTTTTGTTGAGAGTTTCAAGTTGGCTTTGGGAGTATTAAAAAGAAAATATAGCTTTTTAATATATACATATGAAGCTATAAGACTAAGAGTCTCTCTAGTAAACTATAAGTTATCATGTTTATTCCGTGTTTAAACAAATTTTATTTTTTCTGTTTCAGAAGAGATACGATGTAGATAACTGCATAATGTTATACACAAAAAAAGTGTGAACAATTGTGTTGTGAAGTGAAAAATGTAAATAAAATCGTAAAACAAAATTCTGCCAGACAATGGCAAAACCTTTACTAATATTGTACTTTTTTACAATTCCCAGAAGAAGTGCAGAAGTGAAAAAATGTGTAACCAACTATTCAAATATTGCAATGTTGCAACTATTTTTTGTCTACTGTCTTTACTTAGTAAATTAAAGCTGTTCTATTAATATTCTCTTTTCTCTACTATATTGTCTAATCAACCAAAGTAACCTATCTTACCTAC
>JAGFPH010009954.1:24084-43355 GCA_018207615.1 Philaenus spumarius
CACGCTGACTCAACGCACCTCTTAGAGGTTAATTTTGGTTTAAGTTATTAACCAACGCTAATTCAGTCTGTCGCTACAATCGGTCGGAGTCTTTTCGGCTGTCTGTCACGCTTACTCAACGCACCTCCTAGAGGTTTTAATTTGGTTTAAATTACTAACCAACGCTAATTTTATTTGGAATTATCCAAAGTGTTAACGCTTTATACTTTTTGTTTGTTTTACGGTACAATCTGACTTTTATCCCGTCTGTTGGGAAACTAATTAATTTACTTGTACATATGTGTTATACTAAATATCTATTGAATTGTAAATTGTGAACTGTGTATGTGTGTCAAAGTGCATTTAACTAGTGACTAACGTGAAGGACGACGTCTCTCAACAAGCGACGCCCTGACTACTTAAGGATACCATCTACAAGTACAAACCTCGTGCAATTATAAGGTACTGTAATTCGTTACAATTCATTCATTATATTTATTTAGTTATAACCACATGTGTACAAAAAAGGTTCCTAAACACTTTAGTTTTAGGTGGTCCTCCGAACTTATATTTATATAGTTAACGCAAAACCCAACATTAGTTTTGGTCCTAACCTGTGCCGGATATCAATGAATCACGCATAGAAATACAGTATTAAATCAATTATTATAGATAAAAGTCAGATTTCAATGTTGTATCTCAGGAAACTCAGTTGTTGCCATTTTTTATTTATGTTCAACTTCGCTTAGGATGCTCTCTACTGCGCATCTTGTCGACGCACAATAATTGTAACAATAAACGTTAAAAGCAGGTTCGCCATTTTGATTGGTATATCAAAGGTGACTGACGCGCTCTTGTGCGCATCTAGTTTACGCATGGAGCAGTAAGAATATTTTTCAATAACTGTCATTTGTCACGTACACAGATAGAATCTTACTCGAAAGAGTCGAACGCTACATTCCAATAAGGATATTATTTATAAACAAAATTAAACTTATATCTAATTTAAAGGTCATCATAAGTTATGTGTGAATATTTTTTCTTTTATCAACGCTTATATTTAACATATTTGTATGTGCACTAAAGCTATTGAAATACCTTCAACAATAATTACTACTTTATTTTATAATTGCATTTTTTGAAAAAATTTAAAATGAAATTCACCAAGTTTTAAAAGACAAACCACTGTAATTTCAGGGCGAATTACAAAAATAAATGAACATGTTAAGACTATTGCAAGTCAACATACTGCAGAAAACTTAACAGAAAATATTTCATCAAAATTAAAAAATTATTACACTTTTATTGAAAGCAAATTACATGAATTTGACGCACTGGTTGATAAATTAGCCGAGGAAGGTAGTCCAATGGATTTCGATTTAGAACACGTTTTACAATCACAAGATGACTTTTCGGAATTAGTTTTTGAAACTAAAAATGCAATAAAAATTTTATTACCACATTTAAACTCATCTGAAACTGATTTAAACACTTCAGCCGTTTCGAAAAAATCAGAACACGCCAAACACTTAGTAAAATTACCAAAAATAAACTTGCCAACCTTTAATGGAAATTTAAGTGAATGGACGAGTTTTTATCATTTATTCGATACTACAATTCCTCAAAATCAAAAGCTTGCACCGATTAAAAAGTTTACATATTTGCGCTCGTGTTTAAAAGATGAAGCTTTAAATCTTATAAAATCTCTTCCAATTACTCCGGTTAATTATTGCATCACCTGGCAAAATCTTGGACAAAGATATCAGAATCCTAGACGACTCATAAATTTGCACATTACCAAAATTATTGACTTACCCTCAATTAATATTAATTCCGTAAAAGGAATACGCAATTTTATTGATACTTTTAATGAAAACGCACAAGCTCTAAAAGTATTAAATCATGATATTTCACAAGAACTTACTTTAATTACGCTAATTCACCGCAAATTAGACTCAGAACTCAATAAACGTTTTGAAGATAAACGCAATCTCACGCATATCGTTCCGAAAATAGATGAATTGATAACATTCCTTCAAGACGAATGCTTAAAACTTGAAGATTCACAATTACACGCAAACGCTAAATCAACATTAGTTTCTAAACAGACATTGTCGAGACAATCTTTTAAGAAACCAAATCTGCCACCATACGGTGAAACGCATAAAAAACATGTTTTTTATGTAAACGCTTCTGCAACGCTATTATGTAATTTTTGTAACAAAACAACACAAAATATTTACAGTTGTGAAGAATTTCAAAAATTAACTCCATCTGAACGCTTAAAATTTATTCAAACTAAACGAAATTGCCTTAACTGTCTTAGTGATTTTCATACTATCAGTTCTTGTAAGTCCCAAAAAACCTGTCAAAAATGTAATGCCAAACATCATACGTTATTACACTTAAGTTCTGTTCCGCATTCCACAGATGACCACAATAAACGCTCTTGACTAGACAAGCACAATGCAAGATCCGGTCTATTCACAAAAGTTAAAGGCCGACTTCCGCTCAACAATAACAAAGCAACTCCGGATCAAATACACTCGCAAAATATATCTGTTCACAACTCTGTGAATAATTCTGTAAATAATTCTGTTGTAATTTTAGGCACTTTAAAAGTAAGACTAATTTCAAAACAAAGTAATTCAAAGATTTTCACTGCTATGCTAGACTCAGGAAGCCAGAGCTCATTAATAACTACACGTTGCGCCATGGAATTAGGATTTACTTTAAAACCTGTTAACATGCTGTTAACTGGTATATCTAATATTTCAACCACAATCAAAGGGTTAACTAATGTTCACTTATCCACATTAGATGGAAACACAGTAGCGCATAATCACAATGTTATTGTCGTGGATCAAATAACTTCCAATTTACCAAAACTAAACAATTGCACAGAATTAAACAATAAAATTAAATTTTTGAAACTTGCTGATCCAGAATTTGCTAACCCGCAACAAGTAGATTTATTGATTGGAGCTGATTTGTATGGAAAGATCATTACCGGAAATAAAATAGATTTATCTGAAAACTTACCATCTGCAGTTGAAACAATTTTCGGCTTTGTTTTAATTGGACCTATGCAAACTCAAGCTACCGTTAATTCTGTTTCAATGCTAACTATTAATGATCTAAATTTAAATAAATTAATGCAACAATTTTGGACACTTGAAGAACCGCCCTTTTTCTGTAAAATCAAGCACAGATGAAATTGAAAGTGAACTTCACTATAAAAATAACATATCACGCGAATAGACTGGAAGATACGTCACACGCTTACCGTTTAAATTAGACACTTCCGCGCTTGGAAAATCTTTTGAAATTGCTAAAAGACGCTTTTTGCTTTTAGAAAATAAACTCAATGCAAATCAAAAATTAAAAACCGCTTATACAGCATTTATGAATGACTATATTGTCTCCGGACACATGGAACGTGCTGATAATTCCATTTTAAATCAACAACATTATTTTTTACCACACCATGGTTTTTAAGGAAAACACCTCTTCGACCAAACTTCGTGTAGTTTTCGACGCAAGCGCTAAAACATCCACAGGTTTATCGCTTAATGACACACTTCATTGTGGACCGAAACTTCAAAATAATATTATTGACGTTCTTTTTGAATTTCGCAAACCGAATGTTGAATTTTCTTGTGACATCCGCCAAATGTATAGACAAATAAAAATCGCAAATGATGATCACCCATTTCAATTGATTTTATTGAGACCAGACAACTTGCAACCGCTATGTATATACAAACTCACTACTGTTACATACGGTATGAAACCGTCGCCTTTCTTAGCAATACGCACGCTGAAACAATTAGCTTTAGACGAAGGTCATGCTTATCCTGAAGCCGCTAAAGTCATAACGCAAAATATTTACGTCGATGATATAGTCACCCGGAACGAGTGATATTCCATCCGCATTAACGCTACAACAAGAATTAATCGCATTATTAGACAAGGGCCAATTTGAATTGCACAAATAGTCTTCAAACGCTACTGAACTTCTTACTTCCATTCCAGAAGAATACCACGAAGTTCCGCTATACTTTCAATCTACGGATCAACCGCTTTTAAACATTTTAGGAATTAAATGGATGCCCATTTTAGCTGTGTTTTCTTACACGATCGAAATTCCTCAACATACGTACTCAAAACGCTCGCTACTTTCTATTATCGCACGCATTTATGACCCGTGTGGCTGGCTTACACCAGTCATATTTTACGCTAAATGTCTAATCCAGATGTTATGGACATTAGGAATCGCATGGGATGACCCACTTCCAGAAACAGTTGTCAAAGATTGGCAAACTTTCACTTCAGATTTGCCTATCCTCCAAAATTTAAAAATTAAACGCTCTCTTGATTTATGTAACGCTATTGATATTCAACTTCATGGTTTTTGTGACGCCTCGGAACAAGGATACGCCGCTGTTGTTTATTTACGAAAGACTGATCAAAACAATATAACAAAAACGCATTTGCTAATGGCAAAATCAAAAGTTGCTCCGCTCAAACGAATTTCGCTCCCTAGATTAGAATTGTGTGGTGCACACTTACTCGCTAAATTACTAAAACACTGTTTAGACTTAATTCAACCCTTTTTCAAAATTAATCAATTACGATGTTGGTCCGACTCCACAGTAACTTTATCATGGATAAGGACACCGCCATATAAGTTAAAAGTCTATATAGCCAATAGAGTAAGCCAAATTCAGGAATGGATTTCGCCGGAGAACTGGTTTCATACTCCCACACGTCACAATCCAGCCGATTGTGCCACGCGACAAACTTTTCCTTCCGCACTCTTCAACCATCCTTTATGGTGGTCGGGGCCACAATGGCTAACACTTTCAGACCATGAATGGCCTAATTTTATACATTAAACATATTTCGTAATTAAAACTTTTTTATATAATTTAATAAGACATTCAGTATTTAGAGGAAATAAAATAATATCTACACTTTATTTAAAATTGTATTTAATTTATTTTAACTTTTGAATGCATTACATATAGCAAATTACAATCACACTATTTACATTATATCTAGTAGTCGTTGAATATCGTCATATTCGGTGTTTTCTACATCCTCGTTATCATTCTCAACTGTAGAACCTGATTCATAACCACAGTCAATAGCGTCGCACCTTACTTGTTCTTCTCGATTTAGAAGTCTTCTTATTAAATCTCCGTCTCGAGTGGAACTCAAAGGTGTTATTCTGTCTATGCTGCCATCATAATTTGTTTCAATATATAATTTCCATTCGTTTTCCCGATGACATGGAAACTTCATGAAAATTTCCCACTTTACTCTTACATCAAAACTTTCGATAATGATTTTATGCTTTAAATTATTTATTAGAAGGATTATACTTAATGTATGTCTTCTAATTTTGTAGTTTAATACTTCTAAGTCATTCACTGGATAATGTAAGCCCCTTAAAATCAACTGTCCTAAAACATGTTGTTTAAACAAAACATCGTTTTTCCTTACAGGCACAACAAAGACGTGAACTAGCATTCTGGACTTAGACTGTTTATACTGTCTTAAGTTTTTACAATTTATACCACTTTCCGTTTATAAAGTTCACATTTACTTTAGGGAAGGGACTGGGTAGGGGTAAACACGTCATACAGAGTTGTATGTATTAACATTGTATTTGGTTTCAGGATGACAAATTCATGCAATTGGTCGCAGGATGAGGAGGCGTTATTCTGTAAAGAGAGCGATTGGTGGCGAGAAGACGAAAGACTATTTCAAGAGTTAGCGGGGGTAAACGAGTGGTGGGAGGGAGCGGCGGTGGAGACACGGGAGTTAGATTAAACTATGGATTCGTACGACGAGGAAGAGGCTGCCTACTTGAAAGCGGACAGACGGCAGCATCTGCTAAGTTTCTCCAGTGATGATGACAGTGAAGGAGGTGTCGCTATGGAGGAGGAGGAGGAGGGGGAAGTCATTATTATATCGTCAGAAGAAGAAGAGGACGAGGAGGTGGTATCGAGCGAGGAGAGTACCAACAACATCACAGAGAGTACTATCGTTATAACCCGTGAGGTATACTGTATACTTCGCAATATTTATACAGCATACCGAAACGGGTACAACATAACCATCGAGGGTGGTGAAGAACCGCCCTAGTCAATGTTTGAAGTTTTTTAATTAAATTTATATTGTTAATCAAATTGTACTGTTTATACGTTTTATTATTTCAACTACCTCATCTTCATAAAGAATTTTAAATAAGATAAACAATGACATTTTTATAATATTTTATTGAATAATAATATTTAATAAGTACAAATTATATACACAAAACTAAAAAGCTTTTACATATTGGAAACAATAATAAGTTACATTCATTATAAAACAAATGTATTCTAAAATTAATAATAATATTTAAGAATAATAAATTATTTACACAAATTTAAAAAGTTTTGACACATTGAAAAACATAATAATAAGTTACATTCATTATAAAACAAATGTATTCTAAAACTTATAATAATATTTGAATCCATTTATGTTAAAAGGGCGGAAGTCAATTTTTTTCAAAACTGAGTTAGATGTAGATTTTTACTTCTTAGAGATAGACGCATTGATCTGTGTAAAAAGGGCGGTCCTGAATATATCCATCGCTGTATAAAAAATAGCTGAATTTCTTGAGTTTTGTTGAACGGGCGTAAGTCACCTAGCAGTGTTTGTTAAACGGGCGGGAGTCAACTAGAAATTATAAAACAGCTGTGCCTATAGTTGACTCCCGCCCTTTTAACAAAACATCTGTAGTTTTGTTTCAGTTCCATTCTTGTGCTTACAGTCATAACCTCAACAAGCAGATCCTTTTACCATTGTTTTCAAGTATTAACCTTTTTACACAGTTTATTACTGCAGTGCATTGATATAAATGGCAGAAAACATTGTTGGTAGTCCAAGGAAAAGAAAAGGACGAAATGATGGAGATTATAAAAGAAATATTATGAACAAGCTAGGCTGAAAGGCCAGGCCTATCTTAATCACCGGAACAATGCCGTTGAGGCAAAACATCCGGATTTCCATTGCAGGTGAGTTTAAATGTAAAATTTCATTCTGTTCTATATAATTTAAAGAAAATAATTTAAAATCTTACCAACTTAATTTTTTTATTGGCCTAAGCTAAGTTAGTCCAATAAAAACCAACTTTAGTTTGTAGACCTAGGCCTATACCTACCCATGTAGACCAAAGCCTATTTAATCCTATGTCACTTGTACCTAAGCTTTATAGACCTAAGCTCGTGTAAAACACACTATGGCATTCTATTTTAGTTTTTGTTTGCTTTTTATAAGGCCACATCTAGGCCGAGAAAACTGAGCAGATATTATAAAGCAATAAATGAAAATGTTATAATTTCAGTTTTTAGTAGGCCTATATAGCCTCTTTTACTATATTCAACCATGAAAACAAGAAACACCAAGGTGGAACTTTTCCATGCAAAATGCCAAAATGTATATAACCAATAACAGCTTGTCATGATGTCTACACTTTGTGAACCTATTTTTATTACCGGTACACTAGCTAATTATTTTATCTTTTATTGTTCTAGGTGTTCCAAGAAATGCCTGGAATCGTTGGGAGAAGAGAACTGTCTTGATATATTTTCCAAGTTCTACAACGACTTTAAAACAAAAAATGAACAAGACCTGTATTTACAAGGAATGATTGATGTAGTAGATGTTCAGCAAAGGCGACCCAGGGAAAATGTAGTAAACCAAGGTCCAAAAGTTGCATCCTTCAAATATCACGTACTGGTAGGAACTGATCGTACAGAGGTACGTCTTAAGGCTGTATTAGCTGTATATTCTATAAGCGAAAAGAGAGTCAGGCGTATCCGACAGCTCAAGCTCATGGGGCAGACTCCAGTTGATAAGAGAGGAAAAATCATAAGCAATTCTTTGCCTCAGGAGATTTAAGATTTTGTAAGTAAGCACATAAAATCTTTTCCTCTGAAGATTACCCATTACAGTGGGAAGAAAATGTACTATTTGTCAGCAGAGCTGAACCTTAAACTAATGTGGAAAACGTTTTGTGCTGAAAATCCCACCCTTAAAGTTAGCAGATCGTTTTACTGGAATTACTATAGAGAAAGTCAGTATGTTGCAAATGTGAGGCTATAAATAATAAGATTAAATCACCTCAACTTAACCCTGTTGCGAAACGTGCTGCTCAAGCAGAACTTGCTGTTCATAAAAGGAAAAGTAAGAAATTCTATTCAGCCCTAAAACATGAGTCATCAGATGCTGCTAATGAAGAAACTAATGTGTTATCTTTAGCTTTCGACTACATGAAAACAATATCTCTTCCAAAAATGCCTGTACAAGAGCTCTATTATTTACGACAGCTATCAGTAAACATTTTTGGTATTCATGACATAAAGGCAAATTCTACTAACATTTACTTGTACCACGAAGGAGTGGCAAAAAAGGGACCAAATGAAGTTTGTCCACTGCTGTTTAAGTATTTGAATTCAGTAGCGGACAAAAACTACAGAGAATTAAGGCTTTTTTGCGATAACTGCAGTGGCCAAAACAAAAATCAAGCACTTTCCAGATTTTGTCTTTTTCTAACTGACTCGGGGAGGTTTGATAAAGTAACCCAATATTTCCCTGTACGTGGCCACAGCTTCCTCCCATGTGACCGTGATTTTGGTATAATCTCGAAATCTCTAAAGGTTCATGACCGCATCTACACAGTTGATGAGATTTCAAACCATATAAAAGCTAGCACTTCCAGGTTTGATAAATTTACAGTATGTGAAGTTATAACTAATGACATTTTAGACTTTAAAAACTGGATGAAACTATATTACAAAAAGTCTTTTATTTCACAAGAAACAAAAGGGAAAAAGCAACAAAAAAAGAGAAGGTCCATTTTCAGATAAGTACTTTGTTCCAGTTTCTTTACAAAAAAGAAAAGAAAGGGTATGTTGAAGGATATTCTTCAATAAACAGCTTGATTCCACCTTCAACATTTTTCATGTTAAAATCCAATGCTGCGGTTCAACCCCCTACAACTCCTGCCTATCCAGCCGAAAAAGTCGCCATAAAGAAGGCCAAAATAATGGACATCATTAAGATGAGTGACTACATTCCTGAACGGTACAAAGAGTACTACGAAATAATCAAGAGCTGGCCTACAACAGATGTCGAAGCTGCCGACAGCGATATGGAACCTGAAACGAGCGATGATGAAAACTAGATGTTTTAATGTGTACTTTTTCTATTAGAATTCATGACTTTTTTAAATTTTATATTTTTATCAAATAATTTAATATGTTCTCTTTTGTTAATAACTTAATTAAAGGTAATTTCAAACTATATAATCAACTATTACATTTTATACAGCTCCACAACCTCAAATATTTCTAGATTTTTGTTAAAAGGGCGGATTTTTTCAAACTTTAGGATTTAATTACATGAAGAAATATTTCTCAAAATATGTGAAAATTTAACTGTCAATAAGAACTACTTTTCCTTTGACATACATTTTTTTTAAGATTTTTCCACATTAAATGTAAAGACTACAAAGTTTTTTTTAGTTTTCCGAAAATTAGGTTTCTGTGACTTAGGCTCTTTTAACAAAAACCGATTCATTTAAAGAAATACAAATTATTTACACAAAATAAAAAGTTTTAACATATTGAAAAACATAATAATAAGTTACATTCATTAAAATTCGTTTCAACCATTTGAAAGAAGAAAAACATGATTTTATATACCATATCATTTCATATGCAAAAAATCTCCCACTTCCGAAACTGCCAGACTAAATTTGCTCCTACTCTCGCCAATTGTACTGTTACAATTTAACTGTAGTTTCTGGCATATCTACTGGGAAAGAGGCTTTAAAAGAAGAAAATATTTCAGTTTACACTTGGTGTGAACATGGGATGACGAAATCCTCTAACGAGATATCATCTGCAGTGATTAATGAGTTGCAGTCAAAGCTTAATGCAGGCAGCATTGATGGTATCAACACTATTCGGTTGATTGCAGAAGGATGCTCAGGGCAAAGCGAACATGCTCAGGGCAACAGCATGCTGATGACTATGGTCCTTTTGTGGTTTCATTGCCTGAACACATTAAGCTAATAGAAGTCGTTTATCCAATAACTGGACATTCATTCATGCCAAGCGATCGGGTGTTCGGTTTGATAGAAAGAGTTAGTAACAAGAAGGACACCATTAAAAAGTATCATGAGGCTTTTGCGGCTCAAGGAGTTGTCAAAGAACTGGGTAAAGATTGGGAAAACTTTGACTGGAGGACAGAAACAAAAAAATGCATCAGAGATACAAAGGACCTTCACTTCAAGATTTCACGTGTCAGAAAACTAGTCTTCACTAAACAAGAAGATCCAAAGCGGGTATTAACAGTTCAAGGAGAGATGCAATATCAAACTGATATTGCAAATGCTGAAACGGTCACCAAAAAAGGAAAAGAAATTGAGAATGAGAGTTGAATATTATTACACTTTTGGGGTCATTGCCCAGCTAGACAAGTTATAAAATCTAAGCCAAATCCTTGTGGGTTAAAAATATTTGTTGCAGCAGCCACTGATGGTTTGCCATTGGATTTATTTTTCTACAATGGTAAGGGTGATCCAATTGTTGATTTTTTTTTTTTTTTTTTTTTTTGGGTTTAAAGGCGAAAAACCTGGGTGGTTATCATCGCCTGGATAACGAAGAGCATTCATATAATGCTCATACAGTCACACACAGGTATAAAATTAAACTTTTAATTTACACACACTACAGACGATACACGATAAAAAAAAAAAAAAAAAACGATAACAACAATATTTATACACTAACAACTTGTCACAGGGTTGTAAATGGCCCTGTAACATAACAATGAATAAAACTCTAATTAACATAACAAGTAATAAATCTAAACATGGTATTTAAGTTACGTAAATGTATGTTGTTTCAAATGTTTCCAATTACATTCAACCGATGAAGGAATGCTAACACCATATTAATGGTTTGGGGGTCATCACCCAGCATCCTCTGAATGCAATTTGGTAGACAAAACCTCTTCCGAACATGTTTCAGCTTTTCACAATCTAGAAGTAGATGTTTAATTGAAAGAAGGTTTAAGCAGTAAGGACAAAGCGGCGGATCCCCCCGACGCATCAGAAATCCGTGGGTTAACCCAGAATGGCCAATGCGTAGGCGAGAAACCACCACTTCCTCTCGACGGCTTTGGCGGTTTGAGGATATCCATGGCCGAACGGTATCTTTAATTTGCCGGAGTTTATTTCCTTGTACTGCTACCCACTCTTCTTCCCACTGTCTAAACAGGGCTTGTTTTACAGAGGACATAAAGTCGGACGACATTACTCTACTCACGCTTGGATGTAAGGAAGTGGCTTCCTTAGCAGCTAGGTCTGCTTTAGTGTTTCCATGTATACCGGCGTGACCCGGAACCCAGCAATACGACACTCCCACGCCCCGTAGCAAAAGTCTGTGCATGGAGCACAGAATATCTTTGACCAAAGGGTTAGGAGAGTACATATCTTGAATGGATTCAAGTGCACTTCTTGAATCTGAACATATAAGAAGGTGCACCGGTGTTGCCAGTACAATATTGAGTGCCTTGAGTATTGCAAAAAGTTCTGCTGTATATACAGAAGAGCAAGATGGTAATCCATAAGTGAAGCTGTTTCCTGACAGAACAAATGCACATCCGACTCCATTGTCCAGTTTAGAACCATCAGTGAAAATGATCTGACTTGATGGGTAGAGTTTACATATGGAGATAAATTCCTGACAGTAAACAACATCGGGTGTAGTTTGCTTTAGATATCTAGACAGTGAAAGATCAACATGAGGTTTTTTAATTAACCATGGAGCGACAAAACATGGTGTATTTTCATATATTGGAGGTAGTGATAAACCTAGATTATTGAGGATACGGATAGTTCTGATCCCATAGGGAGCAGTAGATTGTTTGCGAAATACGTATTGTGTAAATAACGGATTGTTGAATATAATATCATATGAAGGGTGTAAAGGTTTGGAGCGCATATTACACATATATGACAATTGTAGCCGTTGTTTTCGTCGCGTGAGCGATGGCTCACCCGTTTCAACAAGCAGACTACTGATGGGACTAGAACGAAAAGCTCCGGATGCTAGACGGAGAGCAGTGTTATGAACGGAATCAATCTTTTTAAGAACCGATAACCTAGCTGACGAATAGACTATGGACCCATAGTCAATTCGTGATCGAATAAGAGCTCGGTAAAAACGCAGCATGCAGGTTCTATCGGCTCCCCAATGAGAACCGCTTAAAACCCGTAACATATCCAAGATCTTGATGCAGCGTGATTTTAAATTTGTCACATGCGAGTTCCAAGAGAGTCTATAATCGAATATAAGACCTAGAAATGTGACAGTGTTATCGGAGTGAAGTTGAGTTCCGTTTAGGTATAAAATGGGACTAAAATGTTGTCTGCGACGAGTAAAAGCGATGCATCTAGTTTTAGCAGCGGAAAACTTAAATCCTGTCTGATTTGACCATGTTTGTAATTTGTTGATCGTTAATTGCAATGTTCTTTCTGCGGTTGCTGTGTTTCTGGTTGCAACGTAAATGGCAAAATCATCAACAAAAAGAGAACAGTGGACAGGTAATCGGACATTAGCAGTGATGCTATTAATAGCAACTGCAAATAATGTGACGCTAAGTACGCTGCCTTGAGGGACACCATTCTCTAAATAAAATCGATCTGATAAGGTGGATCCAAGACGCACCCTAAAATATCGATTAGACAGAAAATGTTTAATAAATGCTAGGATTCTCCCATGAATACCCCAAGATTGTAATACGTTTAGAATTCCTCTTCTCCAAGCCGTATCATATGCCTTTTCAAGATCGAAAAACACTGCAACGAGTGTCTGTCGAAGAAGAAAGGCATTTTGAATGGCCGACTCTAACAAAACCAGCTGATCGATAGATGATCTTCCCTGTCGGAAACCACACTGTTCTTTACAGATCAGTTGGTTACTTTCAAGGTACCATACAAGTCGCCGATTGACCATCTTCTCCACCAGTTTACATAGAACGCTGGTGAGAGAGATAGGACGATAGCTACTTGGATCAGTTTTGTCTTTCCCTGGTTTTAATAAAGGAATTACTATGGCCTCCAACCAAGAATCAGGAAAGATATGCTCATCCCATATACGATTGTATATTTGGAGAAGAGCTGTTCTACCCGACTCTGGAAGGTGTTTAATCATAGAATATACGATACCATCGGGTCCAGGAGCTGAATCCGAAGCCGACAATAAAGCAGATTCCAATTCATCCATTGTAAATGGGTCATTCAACGGAGAATCCTGTGATATGCCGATAGTGAATGGCATGGCCTCTTGAGCAGCTTTATAAGTGCGAAAAGCATCATAATACCCGGCTGTTGAAGAGAACCTAGAAAAGGATGAGCCCAAAATGCTTACAATTTTATGGCTGTCTGTAGTCAATATCCCATCCTGCTGCATCAGTCCCATCAAAGGAGCAGAGGGAACATGGCCACACACAGAACGTAGCTTCTTCCAAACTGTTGATGTGGGAGTCGTTCTGGTTATTGTATTGATATAATGGGTCCAAGAATCTCTCCTGCTCTGCCTGAATACTCTGCGAGCTTTGGCACGCAAGATTTTATAATTTTCTAGATTTTCTCCTGTCGGTATCCGATTAAAAGTTCTTAATGCTTTTCTTCGTAAGCACAGAGCTTCTTTACATTTGTCATTCCACCAAGGAACTGGTGGACGTTTTGGTCGTGTTGAAGTTTTTGGTATGTTGTGTTCTGCTGCTAAAATAATGGAATCTGTAAACATATCAACTGTTTCATTTATAGAATTGTGTTGATTATTTTCTGGCAATGCGAATTGATTTGTAAAATCATTCCATAAGGCTTTATTTATTATCCATCGAGGTGTTCGGTTGTTCAGAAAAGAGGAGTCGTTGAAAGAAATTTTTATAGGGGCATGGTCGCTGCCATACAAATCTGACATCACTGTCCACTCAAATCTTGTAGCTATCGAAGGACTACAAAATGACAAGTCTACGACCGTCCAACCTCCTGTCGAAGCTGCTAAGTGTGTTAACGATCCATCATTAAGTAAAAATAAATCTAAATCGGATCGTATCCTCTCTATGCGGATACCCCTTGGGTTGCAGGTTGAGGATCCCCACGAATAGTGATGTGCATTGAAATCGCCGAGCAAAAGAATCGGAGCAGGTAATTGATATATTAAATCCATCAAGTCGTTTGATTGGACGGTATAGCTTGGTGGCAGGTATAGGCTGCATATCGTTATTTTTATGGGAACAGTGACTCGAATTGCTACTGCTTGTAATGGTGTATCCAGATTTACGGGAACACCATCCACAGAGTTGTGAGCAAGTATGGCTACGCCACCTCTTGCTCTCTCCTCTGTAACAAAATCCGACCTGAAGACAGAATACCCTCTTAAGTATAAAGAATGGGTATTATGAAGATGTGTCTCCTGGAGACAAACGAATAGAGGCGACGAGTCTCGCACAAGAACTTTCAGATCTTCCATGTGACTCCTAACACCGTTTAAATTCCACTGAACCACATTCATATTTGGGATCGTGGACATAGATAATTAATGATAATATATTTCAACAGTGCATATTATATACTCAGAGAAATATAATAATATACTAATTTAAATAAATAAATATTAGAAGGGACATGGTCCCTTTTCAACCTTTTCCTGTCCTGTATTGACAGGATGGTTTTTAGGTTGTGTTTCCTTGTCCACTTCCATATTTCCCTCACACGTCTTGGAAGATGTTGAGGGTGGAGAAGGGCAAGGATCAGGGATTTTAGAAGGGCTTTTAGGAGGATTTGTAGGGGAACCTCCTTTTTCATTTTCTTTTTTACTACTTTTTGTGTTTTTTATATTTTTACTTTTTATAGCAACAGGTTTCTTTCCTGGAACGGGTCCAGAACTTCTGCCTGTTACTACAGATGGGCAAGTATAGGATTTTTTTAGAAATTGTTTTACCCCAGTTATTGGGGTAATTTTCTTTTTTAATATAGTTTTTTCCCGAGTTCCAGTTCTCAGATCAAGAGCAGGGATAGATGGTTCTATTTCTGCTTGTGATACCGAAAAACTAGAGGACGGAAGAACGGAATTAGAATCAACTAAAACAGAAGCGGGAGCGGAAGGAGACACTTTTGAGAATAGAGCGACTAGCTGAGCAACTTGATCAGTTAAGATTTTGACTGTCTTAGTCAATTCTCCACAATTTGCGCATGGAGTGTTGCTTTTGTTTGAAACCACTGCAGCAAATGATTTGCCTTCTAGAGCAGGCCTAGAGGTTTTATATATTTTTTTTGCGGCATTAAAAGATATTTTATCCTTAGCCATAATGGTAAGAACTGCTTTTTCTTCTTTAAACTTTTCACAGTTAAAGGACCGTGCAGGATGATCGCCGCCACAGTTGGGACACTTGGCGTCATCATTGCAGCCCTCACTATTATGACCTTTTTTACCGCATTGACCGCACGTTTCTTGCTTTGTGCAAGTAGAACTCACGTGTCCAAACGCTTGACACTTAAAACAACGTCGAGGGTTTGGGACGTAAGCTCTAACAGAAAGACGGTAAAAACCTGCATAGATATACTCTGGCAATGTGGGTGTGCCAAAGGTTAGAATCAAAGAAGCAGTGGCTTTTTTCTCTCCATTTTCATTGCGCATTATGCGAGTGACTTCAAGAACTGACTGGCTAGCTAGTTCGCTCTTTATTTCCTCCAAACTAATGGGGATCAAATCTCTACAGGTAATGACACCTTTTGAATAATTCAAGGATCTATGAGGTTCCACAGATACCTTGACTTTGTCATAGAAGGAAGTCATCTTTAACAGCGACAAACTTTGTTTCTCGCTGTTAGTTTCCACTAAAATGGTGCCATTCTGTAATTTCCTAATGGAAAGAACAGGGCCCGCTGTTCCAGTAATTGCTTTATTGATTACAAAGGGAGATACCTTTGATAGATCTGTATCCTTTTCCGCATTTGAAAAAACTAAAAATTTGGGAGCTGGCAACTCAGATGGTTGAGCAGCCCTCTCCTTTGTCTTTTTAAACAGTTCTTTATTTATAGACCCATCAGACGAATCTGAATGAGGTCTCTTTGTTCCTAAATCTTTTTTGACGGTTTGGTTAACCATGGGTGTGTTTGTCCAGCGCATCGTGTTAGGCGGAATCGGGCGAACTCGGTAAGGGCTTGCCCATCAGATCACATTGCGATCACTTCCGAACCCCCAGTTCCGTGAGGATCCCGAGCACTCTTTTGCCAGTCTGGATGGACATCAGTCTGGAACCCGAAACTACTGTGAGGAAGAATCCGACTTTCTTCAACACCGCGAACACTTCCTGACCAAGAACCGAAGTGGCTGGCCCCAGAACAGAAACCACGCATACGTCTCGGCAGAGCAAGCTCACATCAGCCTTACCAAACCAGAGGTTGTCAAGACTCTGGCAGGTTTAGCACTCCCAACGCGCAATGCCTCTGCACAGTCAAAATTCCTAAAAAAAGGTGAGAGTTGGAATGTTGTATTGTTTAATGTGTGTGTTTGTGTGATTGGGTGGATGTTTTGTAAGTGTTGAATGTGTTGGGCGTTGTTAGACTCGGGTACCGCGGGGGACGCCAAACCCCTCTTAGTAGGTGCAGCTAGTCTGCACCCCCCGTGCGGGGGAACCAGTCATTGAGCCAACCCTAATGGATGAAGACAAAAACTTCTTCTTTAGCCTGCTTCCACATTTCAAATCAATCAGACCAGAGCGTAAATTGCTCTTTAGAGGACAGGTACAAGATTTAGTTCAACGTTTTGCTTATTCTGATGACTACGTCTTCCGACCTGTCTCAAACAGACCAATCACCTCAACCAACACTACTAGTAGAAGCACACCATCGACGCTTGATTCTTCGCTCGAATACTTCCCAAGTGCAACCTCAATTGAAATAGAACAACTGCAGGCGAATGACTCTCCTGTTATGACACAGCCTCCTTCCCAATCACTACTGGAAGAAAACCATCAGTATGAAGAAGACTATAGAAAATACCACAATTTGTAGATGTGATTTCAGTTCCTATCATTGGTTTATGCAGTTGTAATTTTCTGTTAAAATTTTGCTTATCATTGATTATTAAAATAACATTTTGTAACAAATGCCTACGTATTTATATCCTCGTTATTTTTTCATTATTTTTGAATTTTGTAATTTAGAAATACTTGTAATAACATTAAAAAGTTATCATTTCTGAAAGAATTAAATCATTGAAATGAGGTCCTTCATACGGTTCAAAAAAAGTGTATCAAGAGTCACAGCTTCAATAACAACATTCGGGCTACTGAAAGCTGTTATAATTTTCAGCCTAGGATTAAAAATTGACATGTCTGAATGATAAATAATTATCAACACTAGTAAAATTTCAAAACCCGTATAATCAAACTAATTATCAATTAGTTACCGTAAACGAAACACTTTTTTTTGAGGGCCGTAATATGAAGGTAGTAACAAGATATTAAAATAATAAACAAATCAAATTTATTCACCAGAAATTTATTTACAACAATATTACAGCAATACAGTTATCAAAGTTGTTAAGTGTTGAATTACACATGTCATTTACCAGAGGTTTTACACACAGTTTGTGTTCCGTCACAGTTAAAGCTCTTAAGATCAATTAAGATACATTTTATTTACAATTCAAAGCTCCTTCAATAGTAAAGTATAGATTAAAAAGTAAAATGAAAAAACAAAATAAAAATTAAACTGTTTGAAAAACTTAAATGAAAACAGTTTATAGAACTTGTTTCTCTTGATTCTCATGGCACCTTGTTCTCAGTTTTTAAATTCTATAGGATTTGCACTGAAATACATTTTCAGTAAGTCACGTACTTGTTTTGCATGTGTTGGATGACGACCTCTAACACAACCATGGTTCAAAGTCATTTTGCTAGGAAATGGTATAATCTCCTTCAAGTGATGTTCGATACCTTCACGGTCAATTATTGCGTTTTGTAACACACAGCAACATTTTATTATCTTGTCGGCAGTTGTTTCTTTTGTCTCTATTGCTTTTGAAAATATTCTCCATTTGGCATACAAAATTCCAAAAGCACATTCCACCGATTTTCTTGCCCTCGAGTGTCTTTTGTTGTACATTTCTTCATCGGGTAGTAGGTTAGCCTCATTGTAGGGTTTCATTAGATTTTCCATCAAAGGATAAGCATCATCTCCAAGTAGAACAAGAGGAGTTTGAATGTTTGATAAAGGTAGAGTCTTATAGGGAAGCTGAAGGTCGTTGTTTTTAAGGGTTTGATAAATGTCGGATGTACGGAATGTTCCACCATCACTCTGTTTGCCAAAACCTCCTACGTCTATAGTAGTGAAACGATAGTTGCTGTCTGCCACACCTTGTAAAACAACCGAAAAGAAATGCTTATAGTTGTACAACATTGTGCCTGAATCTGCTGGTGCAATAATCCTCACATGTTTACCATCTATACATCCTATACAGTTTGGGTAGTTCCACATTTGTTCGAAATCTTTAGCTATGTTTTCAAAATCCTTTGCAGTTGGTACCGGCATATGTATAGGTTGCAACACCTCCCACAAAGCTTCGACAGTCTCTTTTACAATACTTCCTACGGTTGAAGCACCCATCCTAAATGAAAAAGATAGGCTCTTGAAAGATGTGCCAGTCGCTAAGTAACGCAGGGTTACAACGAGCCGTTCCTCCTGTGTAATGGGATTGGAGTGCAAATTACACCAGTTCTTCTGCAGTTTGGGCGATACTAAACCTTCGATGTAATCAAATGTTTCAATGCCCATCCGAAGGTATTCAAAAAACCTTTCTGGGTAGTTTCTCAATGTTTTGTACAGGTGATAAAACTCACCATAGTCTTCTCTTTCCATGTTGACAGGATGCACTTGAAACTCACGGTCATTTAACATTAAAAACCACTTCATAGCGTTACTTTCAAGCAGCAGCATTTCATCTAGTGCTTCCATGTTGAACGACAACAAGCTACTAAGCGTATAAGCGTACAGCGCTATTGTGTGACCCCCTCGTTCCAGCCAGGTACTCATCTAGTAAGCGAGTAAGCTACCATCCCGGCTACCAGCGTACATCCCGGCTCCACCCTGTTTGTACCTTTAGCTAAGTTAGTCCAATAAAAACCAACTTTAGTTTGTAGACCTAGGC